>QJNX01000151.1:0-137592 GCA_004155925.1 Monosporascus sp. MG133 | reverse complement strand
CCCCCCCCCCCCCCCCGCCCCCCCCCCCGCCCCCCCCCCCCCCCCCCCCCCCCCGGCGGATAGAGAAAGGAGAAAGCTGGCGGTGTTCTCCTTCTCGGGCGATTTTCTGCTGCACCCCAATTAAGCTTAAAACTAGGTGATGTCAGGGTCTTTGGGCAAATGGGGATGTATAGTAGATGGGTCTACGGATCTTGGATGCAGGGGGATGGGATCCGCATGGAGACATCCCTCCCATTGCCGACGCTACCGAAGATCTAGAATTACAGTAGGTAGTATCAAAGACAGAGAACTATTGACATATGAAAAACAATGCATTGGCGGTGCTAGAAAAGACAAAGTCGAGCGGTTGCAGTGTATCTCCAGACAATAAATGTCAATGGCGGTTTCTTTCGAAGACTTGGGGGGCATTCGTTCTTGACTCTCCAAGGGACTGCCAGTTACAGTAGATTTGTACCGTATGTAGGAGCTGGTCAGTGCACGCCTCCAGCAGTTAACCTGGCACTCTGGGGCGCTTGTGATTCCCCTATTGTTTGCTCCCTTTTTGACAAGCTGCAATTGGCCTAAACTCAATTAAGACTACAGATTAGATTAAACAATTGGGGTTGTGCAATACATACTTTGCACATATCATCATCTTCTCTATAAAATTCGCGACGGTCATACATGTTAGCTGGTTTAACACGTTTTGACATGACAAAATCCTGCTGTGGGATCGATGGCGGACACGAAATATACCCAAGTCCTTCGGAGGCTACCCTGCAGACCGCACTGCACTACTAGCGCCCGGACCAACCGCGACGGAATCTAACAGCAGCTCGTCACGAGGAAAACGGGCTTGACAACATGTGGACCCAAATTGTGCTCTCAACCAGTGTCAACGAGCTTTAATACATCCAAGGAGCAGGCACCATATGTTCTAGGCTCTGTAATCATGAGATCGCCTCAATGCAGTCAATAGCATTCAGGGTCAGAGGCCAATTTAGGCCGTTTCTGAAGCCATCATCATGCCTTTCACCTAGTCTTCGGCAGCGGTCCAATTTTGTTAGAGCATATGCTACGCAACTTGACTCCGCAGAGCTTGACCTGCCGGGTCTTGATACGAAGTGGCGCCAAAGATGGGAGGGAAAGGGGCCAGTCGAAGCGAAGGATCGGGAAAACATGTACATCTTAGCGATGTTTCCCTACCCTTCCGGCAAGCTTCACCTGGGACATCTTCGCGTATATACCATCGCCGATGTCGTAGCTCGCTATCACGCGCTACAAGGACGCAATGTGTTGCTTCCTATGGGCTGGGATGCATTTGGGCTCCCTGCCGAGAATGCCGCCTTTGAACGAGGCGTTGATCCTGCAGAGTGGACCGCGGAAAACATCGCTCGAATGAAAGAACAACTGCAGATGATGAATGCTAGCTTCGACTGGACTCGGGTTCGTATACGGTGACCCGAGAATACGAGAGGTACCACCCATAATAACCATTATCGTGTAGGAAGTCGCAACCTACGACCCGGAATTCTACAAACACACCCAGAAGATATTTCTCCTTCTCCTCAAGCACGGACTAGTGAGTAGGAAGAAGGCTACCGTCAACTGGGATCCCGTCGAAAACACTGTCTTGGCCAACGAGCAGGTCGACGCTGACGGACGCTCGTGGAGGTCCGGCGCTGTCGTGGAGCAGCGCGAGCTCGAACAATGGTTCTTGCACATTACCGAGTTCAAGGAGTCATTGCTACGAGATCTCACGGACCTGGCTAAAGACAATGCCTGGCCAGAGAGGGTTCTGAGTATGCAAAAGAACTGGCTTGGAAAGAGCCATGGCGCCTACTACAGGTTCCCTACACGTTCGACGGATGGCAGGAGGGCGGGTAGCAAGTCGGAGGGGGAGAGCCTGGAGATCTTTACTACCCGACCAGAGACTATCTTCGCGGCCCAATTCCTTGCTATCTCGCCAAATTCGCAACTCGCAGAGGACCTCGCCAAGGAGGACCAGGGGCTTCGAGACTTCCTGTGTCGGGCTAAGACCCTTGCCCACGACTCTACTGAAGGTTACCGGATACCCAATCTCAGCGCTATCAGTCCATTATCCCTTATGAAGAACGTTCCAGATGATCAATTTGATCGCCTACCCGTGTATGTTGCCCCTTACGTGCGTGGCGACTATGAAACAGCCGCCATTATGGGAGTTCCGGCCCACGATGCACGGGATTTCGCTTTCTGGAAACAGCATAATCCAGAGGCCCCTATTAAGTACGCAATTGGAAAATCCAAGGATGAACCCTCTCTGCGTGACGATTCGCCGATGGTGCTACCTGGGTGCATGACCTCGCTTGCTGGTGAATTCCAAGGGGGCTTCTCAGACGATGTCGCTAAGAAAGTCGTGGCTCAAATCGAGGATGAGACGCAGCTAGGGAGGGGAATAGTTAAATGGAAGATTCGGGACTGGCTTATCAGTCGACAGAGATACTGGGGAACCCCGATTCCGATCGTCCATTGCGACACATGCGGACCTCAGCCAGTGCCGGAGGATCAACTCCCCGTGAAGCTTCCGAGAGTCGGTCATCATTGGGCCGATGGAAGAACTGGTAATCCTCTAGAGGCCGCAACCGACTGGGTTAACACGACCTGTCCGAAATGTTGCGGCGCAGCGAAACGGGACACTGACACGATGGACACATTTATGGACTCAAGCTGGTACTATATGAGATTCCCTGACCCTCGCAATCCGCACCTACCGATCTCGGAAGAGGCAGCGAGACGACACCTGCCCGTGGATATATATATTGGCGGCGTTGAACACGCCATCCTCCACCTGCTCTATGCTCGTTTTGTGTACAAAGCTGTCGTGGGCCTTCTCTACCCTTCCCTGACCAGCGCCGCCCAAGAAATCACCCAACTAGGTGTATCTGCTAGAAAGGCGCTTGCTACTTCGTTAAAAGAAGAGCCTTTCAAGCGCCTCATCACGCAAGGGATGGTGCACGGCAAGACGTACACAGACCCTGATTCGGGTCGCTTCTTGAAGCCGGACGAAATAGACTTTTCGGACTCATCATCACCCAAGGTCGCGGAATCAGGCAAGACGACCTGTGTTTCATATGAGAAGATGTCCAAGTCGAAGCATAACGGTGTTGATCCCGGCAGCTTCATTTCCAAGTATGGCGCCGATGCTACAAGAGCTCACATACTCTTCCAAGCCCCCGTTGGCGATGTCTTGAACTGGGATGAAGACAAAATTGCTGGCATTACGCGGTGGATACGGCGGGTACATCAACTTGTCTGGACTCTTGCACCAGCCGAAGAGAGTTCAGACTGGGGTGCGACACAGCACTTCACCCAGACGGCAGATTCTGAGGCAGCGGGGCAACGCGCAATGGACGCCGACGTATGGCGCACCACGCAGAACACCATAGCCTCGGTCACCAAGTCTATGGAGAACGTCTACTCCCTCAACACGGCCGTCTCCGACCTGATGAATCTGACCAACGTACTGATTAAACACACCGGGGCCTCGAAACCCCTCAAGGCGGCAGCCACTGCGCACCTCCTACGCATGCTGGCGCCCATCGCGCCCGCCGTGGCCGAAGAGTTTTGGAGTATGCTATACCCGTCGCGGGGCAGCATATTCGAACAGCACAGCAACAATAACGAAAAGATATGGCCCGCCCCGGACGGCACGCTGCCGCTCTTACGCCTCGAGACTGTCAAGTGCGCCGTTCAGGTCAACGGCAGGCTACGGTGCGTCGTGGAGATCCCGCCGAGGCCCGCGGACGTCGCGGACGGCCCCGACTTCCAGGCGTGGATCACCGAGGAGATCCTCAAGTCCACCGAGGCCCGCCAGAAGCTGGCGTCGGGCGCCCTTGATATACGCGGGGCGAAGAAGGTTTTCCCTGTCAAGAACGGGAAGGTGGTTAACTATGTCGTGTAAGATGGATGTACTGGGAGATGGGCACCATGATCGGTACTGAAGGGGTGGTTGTATAGCATGTATCGTTACGTTGCACGAATGTAAAATAGAGGTGTACAACTCGCACTCTCGAAAAGATGACTTCATACAATACGAAGTTCGATTTACGAATATAAGGGACTTCGCATGGTTCCAATTACGAGCAATATCCCTCTTGAGGGGTGACCGCAACTGTGCGTCCATAATTAAAGTTACCTAGTACGTGCCCCAGCCTATCAGAATCCTCTGTACCTCCTTAAGTAAGCAAAAAAGCTTATTTTCACTGTGCATCCTCCAAACCACGCCATCTAGATATTTCACATTACCACCCATGATCACCAAATGACCAACATCATATCAATAGCGGATGCCGCGCCTGCCCCCACGGCTCATCTGGCGGGCGCACAGGATCTCGCCTCACCTCGCCGCCCTGCTGCCCGCGTGCCGGGACCTTGCGTCCGCGCGCAACGAGCTGAGATGGATCCGTGAGCACGTATCTTCCTCTTCTTCCACCCCAAACACTACTACCACCACTACTACGCAAAAGGACAATAGCAGCAGCACCGTACAGCAGCAGCAGCAGCAGCAGAAGACGGGAGAAGAAGCCCGCGTCGTCGCGCGCCTCTGCAGACACAGGGGCCGCGGCGTTCCCCTGCAGTACGTCTTGGGCTCGCAACCCTTCGGCCCGCTCGACATACGGTGCCGTCCCGGGGTGCTGATCCCGCGCCCCGAGACCGAGGCCTGGGTGGTGCGGCTCGCGGGCCTGCTTTCCGGCTCCGACGTCACCAAACGTCGCAGTGATGGTAGTGTTGGTGGTGGTGAGGGTGGGGGTAGCCTGCGCGTTGTCGATTTCTGCTCCGGGACGGGCTGCGTCGCGCTCTTGCTGTTCGCGCTCCTCCAGCGGCAGAGGCGGAATGTGAATCGGTTGCGCGTCTACGGGTTCGACGTCGAGCCCCGCGCCGTGGCACTGGGTCGTCTGAATCTGGTGATGAACATGCGGCGGGGATTCCTTAAGCCTCCTGTGGGAGAGGAGCAGTGCGTCGCGTTCGAGAGGGCGGACGTGTTCTCCTCGGACTGGCGGTCGTTTCTCTGGAACAATGATAACGACGACGGCGACGACGAAGGGGGAAGAACCCCGGGCCCGAGGCGAGAGCGCCAGATCGATGTCCTAGTCTCTAACCCGCCGTACATCTCGGCGGCGGGATTCGCCCACGACACGGGGCGCTCGGTGCGAAATCACGAGCCGCGGCTCGCGCTGGTGCCGGACCCCGCGCGGTTCGGGACAGACGACTACGACTGCGCGCCAGAGGACGTGTTCTACGCGCGCCTGCTGCTCATCGCGGAAGACGCGCGGCCCGGGGTCGTCGCGCTCGAGGTCGGTGATCTGGCGCAGGCGTTGCGGGTTGTCGAGATGGCTTTGTGGTATAAGGAAGAACGGTGGTGGGGGAGCGTCGAGATCTGGCGTGATTGGCCGGATATGTTGCCCGATGAGGGAGAGGAGGGGGTCGTGGTTATTGGCGGGGTCAGAGTCCCGGTCATAGGGAGTGGGAATGGGAGGCTTGTCTTGCTGCGTAGTCCGGGCGGAGAGGGGGATTAGCAGGGCGCAGAAGCTTTTTTGGGCTGGTTCAGGGGAGGGTAGTGGTGATTGGTCCTGTTACTCTCGTATATACCGAAAGATGGTCCGGTTGCAAATAGCATACTGTGAAGGTACAGTCAGAGAATCCACCTCATGTCAAGCCGAGGCGTATTCGGTATAAGGCTACTTCTGTGAGGCATAACTGATGCTTATCCAACGTAGCACCAGTTTAGTCGAAGGCCTTACCGACGAGTTCCGTGTTCTTCTGTGTACAAACACACCAGCCACCCACGCAAACGCGCATATACAGTACCATAGTTTTATGAGCCATGTATCTTACGTTCCAAGCTATAAACACGCCACAGTGGCCAAGGAAGGAGGCGAAGATATGGGTTATGAGAAAGATCAGTCGGTTGACTCAAAGTGTGAGCGCCCAAAGTCGGGCTGGTCGGCAAAGTTAAGGGGCTCGTCAAAAGCATAGACCGTGGTAACGTCGCTCGCACACGCTTTTAAATCCCATACATTTGCACGACATCGCCCGCCCGGGCAAATTGGTCCATATGCAAGAGAAACTTGGCCACATGCTCAAACATGATGGGTTCGAGCCGTCGAATACCCGCTATGGGAGAAGAAGGAACTCAGTGCATTGCGGCGCCGTCGGTGCAAGTTGTGGTCTGGCGTTGACACAATCGAGTAAGGGGCTGATAAAGGAAAGTGAGTCAATCATCGGTCAGCCTAGAATGCTTCACTATTCCTACCCTGGACGGTACGAGACAAGCAACAATTTATGCCTACTCACTCCCAGTCCTGTTTGCAAACCGAAGTGACTTCTTCGTCTTCCTGCCGGGCCCTGGGTAGACTTCGCCGATGTAATCCGGGTCATCGAAGTGCACCTCGTTAGGTGTCACGCGCACAACGGGCCTTATTCATATCTTAGTCAACAGCGCCTTTCTAAGCCAGGGAGAGGAATTGAAATTGGCCAGGACACAGCGAACCATATTCCTTGTGCATCTGGGGCACCGCCTTAGAGTATTGACCTCCTAGCCATGTTTCATAATACGCCTCGCAAAGATATCTTAGGGCCACACGGCGTTAGCAATCTATTGGTTACCCTTATCCCCACCAACGGGGGAATAGACTCTTACCGGCCAACCTAGGCCCAGGGATGGCAGAAAGGGGGGTAGGAACACTGCAAGAAGAGGTAAGCTTCAGAGCACCCAAGTATAGATATCCGTGCATATGTTACATCCAGTCAAATATTCATCGATACGTTCCAATGCAGAACATATACGCCAAAGCTCCAAAGACTACAACTTTGAGGTCGAAAGGCGACCTGTCTTAGAGACAGAAACGAGAAATAACATAGGAAATTTGAAAGAGCTGCTACATAATGAATTTGATCATAAGAGGCTTACCTGCAGGTAGATCCCGCATATATTACTATAAGAGAATACGGGAAGATGATACCTATTTGAAGTATAAAATAGACGGCCAGTGAGCGGACATAGCCGTGGCATTATTGGGTAGAGCAAAAGGGATTCGGTTGTCATCACAGAGTGATCGGACAGCGGAAGAGCGACGTGCCATGGGTCTAAGCTGCGTATTTCTCCGCTTGTCAGCAGAATCCCTGGTGTAAGCAGATGTGCTGCAGGTGTTCTGAATTTACCATACATACAGGGAGAGTAGCAGTTACTTTGTTTATTGCAACATCGACGTTACATGACCAAATACTCACATGTGGCTGACTTACATACTACTATGCTTTATTAATATTCAGGTAGAGACTGAGACGAGTCGTGGCGAAGGGCCGCACGCAATGCAACCCTCGACAGATATACAAGACTCAATAAAAGAGATAAGAGGAGCGGAAGAAGGGACGACCAAGAACATGCTTCTTTATTAATTCCGTGGGCATGTACCACGCTGGCAACTGCTCTTATTGTGAATTTGCTGTATCGCTTCCTTCTCCCTAAACTCATTCCCGGCATCCCTTACAACAAAGAATCAGCTCATAGCATTTTTGGTAATGTGCCCAGCCTGACGGCTCACATTAAGCAAATAGACGGAATCATTCGGCCACTGGGTAGTCCTTTAATAGTCCTTGGCGACTACCGCGAGGCACATGATCTGCTGGTGGTGCGCAATAAAGACTTCGATAGGTCTCACACTTTAGGCGACCTGGTGAATGGGCTTGCTCCGGAGCACCACATCCACCTCAAGACGGATTCAGCATGGAGAAAACAACGACGACTAGTACAGGACCTCATGATCCCACCTTCCTTCAGAACGTCGCAGCCCCCGTCATCCACAAACATGTCAACACCATTGATCGAACTATGGCGTGAAAAGAGCACCATAGCTGGGGATAGACCTTGGAGTGCCGCTGACGACGTCAAGCTGGTGGCCCTTGATGCCGTGATGGCGTTTGCGTTTGGGGAAGAGTTTGGACGAAGTTTTACTAAGCCCACTCTTGACGCAGTCCTGTGCCTAAAGCCGGGAGGCAATTCAAGTATTACGTGGTTAAGAGGAACCGCATGATCCAATATTATTTCATGAAGGTCCGATAGACGCTATCTTGCAAGCAATACTGGACCTGACGGCAACAGTTAGGAAGGTCCACAGCCATCCATTGCCGAGTTTGATGTGGGCCTTCATAATGCGGACACGCCGGCATTAGGAGAGTTGCAGAAACGAAGGAGGATTACATTTCCAAGCAGATCAAGACTTGTGTGGAGAGGTTAGGCTGGGACGAGACTAGGCGGGTCGTATCAGCTGTTGAAAACATGATCAGGCGAGAGAGGGCGTTAGCAGAGAAGATGGACGGGAAGCCAAATTACTTCTGGCGCACTATCACTGACGGAGTAAGCTTGATTCATCAATCTAGTGAACTTTCTCCGCTATTGAATTTACCTACTTATTTCCTGCATACGGCATATGCCGAAGACGAAGAGGAAGAAGAAGGGCGAGAAAAGGCAGCAAGCAAGAAATCCGTTCATGAAGACTGTGTAAAATTGTAGGTTTTTGGCTTTATCTTCGCTGGCCACGAAACAACCAGCACCACCATTTGCGCTGCTCACTCGGGGCTGCTAGGTCCCAAGGTCGTGCCCCTAATGTTGACGAAGTCGTTGACTCACTTGTGCCGTATCTCGACGCCACCATCGGAGAGTGCTACGCTGTGCTGATACTTCACCTGTTGTCGACCGTAAAGCAATTACGAACACGGAAGTTCTCGGCCACAGCATTCCTCGAGGGACCGTCGTCACTTGTCTAGCAACCGGGCCAGACATGATAAGTCCAGGTTTCGCCATGGCTGAGGCAACGCGCAGTATGAGCAGCCAGATGGCGAAAGGGGAAGGTTAGAACAGAGCTTGGGACCCTAGCGACATGTCCATTTTCAAGCCGGAACGAGGGCTCGTAATACATGGTCCCCGTGCCCCAAATGCGTCAGATGCCGGAGATGATGATACGGATGGCGACTTTGATACAACGGCTGGGCCCCAGCTAGCCTTTTGGGTTAGACACGCGAGGTTTCTATGAAAAGACTTGCCTATCTTGAAATGCGCATCGTGCTCACATTGGTTGTGTGGGCTTTTGAGTTACTCTCGTGTCTAGAGGCTCTATCGAGTTACAAATCGGTTCTCATCACGACCAACGAACCCCGACAATGCTATGTACCGCTGCGATGGGCCAATCCATATAGCGAAAAAGAGGAGGACAGGTCCTTGCTATTGCTGCTATAAAGAGCGTGAGTGCGATCACGTCGCATGTGGCATCTGGCCAACCACCTTAGGAGAGCCGGGATTAAAAAGCGCAGTGTCGGCAGATGAGTGCTTTCAGGTGTTTCCCGCTGGTAGGTCCTAGCTGCAGGCTGCAGCCTAGGACACCCTTTGTCCGCAGAACATCCTTTGATCACCAATCACGTAGGTAAGGGCGTTGGCCCACGGACCAGATTGGTCCTTTCCTAGAATACATTAGAGAGGGAGAGCTACGCCATATTCCTATATTTGATCACTATGACTGCTGACACGCAGTATGAAATTCTGATATATTTAAGGCTAAGTCTTGACGTTGACCACTATGTTATATCCTGTTGTTGCTCCAATCACCAGTTCACACTGGTCCTTGCTCAATTCTGAGGGTTATGGAGGCTCTATATTACGTGCTAATCTCCTCGTTGATCGGCCAAGACATATGTATATGCACATTGCCAATAGCCATAGGGGGGCTATCTTCGGTCTATTTGATTGTTCATTGAATTTGAGGTCCCGGAGATGTCATGCGGTACCTGGGACTAGGTAAAAGGAAGCCGGGATTACAGACGCTATCACAGTTAGGCGGATCGCGAGGAAAGGTTGCATAGGGTGTGGAAAGTGTAAATTGGCATGCTTGATGAGGGTTCTAGAGAGCGGTGGCTAGGAAGCTCTAGATATAATATGGGAGCCCCGGAACAACATTATTGTGGGGTGCATTAGGTCCCAGGGGCTTGGTGACTAAGCAAGTTACCCCTACTCTATGACAGACGCATAGTACAAAAATACGTATGCGATGCCATTAACAGCAAGCGTTCCATCCAGTCTTGTAGCCTGCTCTCATGATAATAGGACGAAGATAGATGCAACGCTTCAGGACAGAGAAGTACGCACATGCACCTTGAGACCAAAGTGGACCTGCAATAAGCTTGCATATGCGACTACTTATGCCAGGGGTCGGGCCAAGAGTTACAAAGGGTTCCACGAATCCCAGTTAGCTGACAGGGTATGTTTGCCGACTTCCAGCGTACGTGATTGATGTTATTGCAACTACGCCGTACCCATGCACGGATTCTCGTTCCTCACTCACCACCCCCACATCCAATGACATTTCTGTGTTAGCCTCCATCTCGCGTCGAACAGCGTGCAGACAAGCGGTTTTAGGTCTTAACTCCCAAGCTGCTCTTGAGATCATGTTCAGCCGTCTAGGAATCCGGAGGTTCCATCTGGGAAAAGTGGAGCTACCCCTATTCGAGGTGGTAAAAGGGCTACGCAACCTTCCATATCTTTCCACACGTTTCCATTATCCACCGCTTAATTAATAATGGAAATAATGGATTAATAATTAAATGATGTGTTTAATAATATGATGGTTTACGAATATATAAAGCCTAACATCCTTAGGGCCGTTTTAGGAAGCCCATAGCTATAATATAGCGAAATATATATATTTACGACATACCTTAGGATTTGCATTATTCTTAATTAAGTTTACCTGTATGTCTTTATATACTAAACCTTTTAAGATAGCCCTATCGCTTCATATAGGGTAGCCTTATTTTTTATCCTGCTGCCGCATCCATTTCTTAGAAGTCGTATCGCGACAATCACCCACTTGAACCATAGCAATGGCATCAAAAGTTGTTCTCATCAGCGGCACGACTAAGGGCATTGGCAAGGGCTTGCTTGAGATCTATCTCACCAAGCCTAACCATACCGTCATCGCTGCCAACCGGGATCCCGAGCATGCCTCATCCAAGGCCCTCCATCACCTGCCCACTGGGACTGGCAGTCGTCTTATTGTCGTCAAAGTTGACGCCTCAGTGGAGTCGGATGCTTCCGAAGCCATCAAGAAGTTGACTTCCCAGGGCATCGATCATCTAGACCTTGTCATTGCAGATGCTGGCATTGCAAGTAAATATCCTAAGGTCTCGGAGCTCCGGATATCTGATCTACTAGACCACATGACGCCCAATGTATTTGGCGTCATTTGGCTGTTCCAAGCGACTCTTCCCTTACTTCTGCAATCAGAGAGGCCCACGTGGGTTACTATGGGTTCTGATGCAGGATGTATCCAGGTTTGTTGACTTCTCAGCTGCCCCTGCTTTGAGGATTTCTTCCCGCCTTCATTTCTTACCAGAAGAATCATCTTATGAGACTTTCGCTCGTGAAAAAAAAAGCTAATATCCATCATCCTGCTTTGTAGTAAGATTTACCGCTTGTTTAAGCTTCATCTCGAATCTTCCTAGCTCCTTGCGGGCCGTCGCATGCATCCCCCACCACGTAAGCTTGTCAATGAACAATAGTTAACAAGCGCCCAGGACGCAAATCCCTTTTCCGAATGCAGCGTACTCGACCACCAAGGTTGCCATTCACTGGTTGACTAAGAAGATCAACGCGGAAGAAGAGCGACTCAACGCCTTCGTCGTCAATCCTGGCTTCTGTCAGACAGACCTTGGAAATCATGCCGCCCATCTGTTGGGAATGGAGAAGGCTTTCGTGCCAGTTGAGGAATCTGTACCCAAGTTGGTGGAGCTCATCGACGGTGCGACGAAAGAGTCGCATGGTGGAAGATTTTGGAACTACACGGGCAAGGAGATAGCCTGGTAGATCTAACGCTATATGTGTTCGCGTTTATCAGGGATTTGAGAGCAAGCATTGCTTGGCGCGTCTAAACAAGACATGATGATACACGGCATGAACGCTGAAAAGCTTCAATGACGCTTCATATGCGCGTTCCAAACTCGCCCTGTGGATAGAATGTGGGTGTAAACAAATATCAAGAAAGTTTGCCAAGCAGGCTTTATTCACAGGTAGATTCAACACGGCTAGGTGGCCATTCTAATGCTCATCTATTTTACAAAATACCCAAATACACGACCTCCGTCACAAAAGGCCGAGCGAAGTTGGAGTAACGGCGAACCGAGCCCCTTGGGAAAGAAGGGGGCTCTTGAGAAGATCGGATGATGAAACTCAAAATCTCGACAACTCTAGTTCTTCCCAATAAACGACGGAACAAGTACTTTATGCCTCTACAGTAGCGCATAATCTACCATCATCCGCCAAGGCCCAGACCTCATCGCTACCAACAGCCGCGTTCCCCCACAACATGTGGTCAGGATCGTACTTGTGTTTAATAGCGAGGAGCCGGGCGTAATTTTCGCCGAGGTAGTCCTTTTTCCAGTGAGGGTCGTCGAACGTTGCCTCGTTCATGTGGGTTCCACCGGCTGGTGTCAAAGCCTGCAGCTGATCTTGCCATACATTCATTTGTGCCAGGTCGTCACGATCCACAGTCCATGCCTCGTCTCCGTCCATCTAGACCAAAATGTTAATGCTGACGAGGGAATCTCGCCACGCCGGGAGGACGGTATTGGAGCCAGGCGTGGCGCCTGTGTTCGCATATGTGTAGTTCCCGCTAATGAGGCTGACGCCGGGCGTGGTGTTTGTAACGATGGCGCCTAATGTGGAAAGTAGTGTGGGAAGGTCATCCTGTACTAGGGGGCGTGGAATGAGTTGGCCGTTATTGGTGTTGTGCGTGTCATACGGAAATTGGGTAAAATATATGAAATGCTCCTCGTAACTCAGGTGAGCTTTTGTACCGTCAACAGTGAACTCTAGTGGAAGATTTTTGATCTCTTCGGAAAAGGGAAGGAAGACGGCTAAGAGCTCTTCTGCGCTCACATCTGGATACGCGGCGTAGTTGAGAATGAACATATTCTGGTTGAAGCCCGAATTGACAGACAACCTCGGGATGCGATCGTATACGAGAAGGTGCTTAGGCCAGGTCGCTATGACGGTCCAGAATGCATCGTTATGCGTGTTCGGCATGACCCATTGTGAACAGGCTACCGGGCCGTCTGGATGCGCCTTCAGTGTGGTGGAAAGGACAATAGCGTAATTGCCTGGGCCACCGCCACTTAGGGTCCAGTAAAGATCCTCATTTTCCGTTGGTGTCGCTATAAGATGCCGCCCGTCCACTGTGATGACCTCAAACTCGAGCGGGTTGTCCGCTCCGAGCCCGTATGCGGAGCCAAGAGGTCTGTGACCAGCTCCCTGGAGCCAGCCGCCTGCTAGTCCCACAGTTGGACAGAATCCGCCGACTACCCGCAGGCCTCGCTCGTGTGCTGCCTGTGGGACTTCAAAACTCTGGGCGCCAGCACAAATACGGATAGCAGGTTCAGCGTAGTGGGGACTACTGTAGTTGGAGAAGGTTATGTTATCAAGATGGTGCATCCACAGCGCGAGTGCACTCCGACCCGTTGATCGCCCCAGGAAGTCGTGGCACGTATTCTTAACCGTAGCCGGACGTTACGGTCCCGAGCGAAGTTTATTCCAGCCATTACCATGGACGCATCAGAAACGCTAATGGCATATTCAGCAAGGTTGCCAAGTGTGCATGTACCGCCCTCGTCGACGAGAAAGGGATTACAGCTATTATTTAACCAGTAGGGCGACATTATGTTCACGGGGTCGTCGACGCTGCGAGAACCCAACAGCGCGTTCGTTGCTACCAATAGAAGAAGTATTTCGCAAACGTTGAATCAAACTCACCGCCGCTGCAACTCCGACCACGTTGAAAGTATCTCCTCACATGTCTCGTTATTGTTATTGGCGTCTGGCCCATAACAGGGCTGGGCGAGGGGAACACCATGAATGAGCTGACCGCCAACAGTTGAGTTGAGGATATTCCAGTCATCCACGCTCGGCCAGCCAGCATCCCCAGGAATATAGCAACATAATGGCGGCAGGCTTGGTCCAGGGGCCGCTATGACAGTGGGAAGGCTCGAAATAGGATTCGAAAAACAATTCATCGTGTAAAGCATATCAGCACCCATGTCGATCCGCAGCGGATCCGCAGCAGGGAGTATAACTCAGTTTTAGGCTGGCCACCAAAAGATACATGGGAAGACTGAAATATCGAAGTAAAGATACTTCCCGCAAGATTAGCTTGTCTTCATTACGCGCTGCAGTGCTTCGCCGTAGAGTTCCCGTTTTGAGGAGCAGTCTCCTGGCAATGGAAACTGCCCCAGCCGTTCACTGAAAGTGTTGGTTGCCTTATTGTGCTAGGGCTCCTTATGTGTTGTACTTAAGGGCATGTGCTTAATGAGAGGTATACGCAAGGAAGTCGGCTATCTGCTAACCGTAGTGTGATCAGTCACAAGGCTCTACGGGCCACGGAAGCTCCCTGTCAAGCATACATGTGCATATGCTGTAGAGGTAATACTCGGCATCCAGCACCAACATGTACACGCACTATGGATGCACTGAATAATAAGTTGGCTACCTAGCCACTTCCGCCCCTTGCTCAGGGCTTCAACTCTGCTTATGATCCCATGCATATATGAGGTGGCCTCGGTTACCTCCCCCTTGAATTTGGCCCGATTGCTCGTATCATTGACCAAGCTCAAACACACTTGTATGGCCTTAGCTACTAGTTCGTTATCATGGAATATTTGACATGGGATATGAATGTGGAGGTTCGCTTATGAGAAAAGAAACGGTGTTAGCTCGGGTTATGTGGAGTTATATGGGCAATAATCCTGTCACAACCACCATCGCGTTCACACAAACTTCTCTGCCAGGGATATGGATAATAGCAACAGGGTTTATCTTTTATACTTCCCATTTGTCATTTGGCGTGAAGACTTCGTTGCCCTCAATGTCATACTTGCCCCGAATGTGAGGAGGAGTTCTACACCCTGTATCGAAACCCGCGTAGACGGCCAAGTGTAGCGGCGTCTTACCCTCGCTATCATACGCATTGATACAGCACCAATCTTCTGCCTTGTAATGATTGAGTATTCCGTAATAGCGACTCTCGGCGATATAGCGCTGCCCAGTGGAGTGTCGAGCGCCGCCTGTCATCCACGCTGCCAACATGGGCTCCGTGAGCCAGAAGCAGAAGCGCGACTTCATCGTGGCCCTCTATGATGGCGTGAATCAAGGGAGTCGCTCTATCGCTATCTTGCTCATTACAGTCTGCTTTGTGCCGCAAAAGCATGCGCACGATACCCCGTGGCCCCTTTGAGCAGCGGTATGAAGCGGGCCTAGCCAGCCTCCCATTCCTTCCCCCAAGTGCCCCGTGATCTCGTCAATGGCACCGGCAAAGACTGAATTGCAATGTTTGCTGTCCATGAAGACGGTGTTGGAGTTCATAAGAACCCTCAGGGTTCCCCCTGATTTCCTGGTCAATTGGGTCTGCATGTGGCGATGCCATTATGTCGTTGCAAATTAGGCTATCCAGAAGCACTGCATCACTATATGCATCGGAGCCGAACAGAGTCTCGGCGGAGCTTTGGCGAGTCGTAAAAGATGGTGATTCAGTGTATAAAACGACAGGCTAGCATGGACAGGTGGCGGCAGTGGTGGTTCTGCGTGAGGGTGCACTCCATGACCTCCACCAGGACGGAACTCCAACTCCTGATTCTGCTGTTGGCTCTGCCTCTCTGTTATTGGGCCGGATATGTTAGCCCGAGGCCTGTTGTCTTCGGTTATGTTGTCTTCTTTCGCAGTGCGAGAGGGGTAAGGAGAATGATATATGGCTCACTTACTGCGGTACCTACGCTGAGCAATGCCATTTTGGACACAGCGACGATCAAGTGCTTGGTCTTCACTACCGTCCATCTCTATGCGGTTATAGGACCTAACCTGATTACGAGTCGGAATATGCCACCTAGAAATGAAGAACTGTGAAGGCGGCGACGGTAACGGGCAGATCAGAGATCACACCAAACAACGATAGAATCGGCTGCCTGTTAAGGAAAGCTACCACATTCTCGGCCCGTCATTTCCATATCAAATGTTCTTGAGTCATTGCGGCTTAATACGTTCCGTTGAAGAGAGTCCATGTTATGCGAGGCAAGGCTTTGATTATCACTGTTCGGGCACGAGCGTGTAGCAAGAAAATGTTCTGCACTGTGCGGATCTCTATGCTGTGCACCGATAGCTATATGCGGCTTTGCTACAAGGACAGTGAGGATCCCATCAGCCAACTAAGCCTGGCGTTGGTGTCCATGTTTGTGCAAAGGCGCGTGCATAACAGAATCTTTCAATGATACATTCGTTCCAATGGATGCAAAGCAGGTATGGAATCTAGTAGTGTCCTGCTATAGCGTAGGGCCTTAGATTTTTTGGCACTTTAGGGGCAGTTCGGGACACTTCAGCGAAGGTGGCTGATTCTGAAGATACTTAGGTTTTTCCGACAATGTATTTCTGAGGCTTGTACCCCAGGTATCTTTATTTTTGCTGGTGGATACCATCCCCATTTTTCAACGATGCACCTAATTAAAATTAATCATTTTGTTAAAGTTTGCTAAGCGCACGAACATGAGCATTCAGCTACGAAATCCTACTGAAAAGATTCGGGGTTGATGGCTGATTCATTTTGATTCGTCGAACTTTCTGACCTTTGTACCTATTGCCGTCACAAAGGTCATTCAGCAAGCCATGCTGAAGTGTCCCGAACTGCACCTTAGACCCAACAGCAGGACCGAATTGAGAGGTGGGAAATCGGCTACGACCTCGGCTGATGCTGTGAGAGGGTAGGATTGTTGGTGGTATCAGGCCACCTTTCCTTCAAATGAATGATCATCGCTGTCGACGAGCCGGCACAGCACTCTCGAACCACACAACTGTCTTCAACCAATGGATTGGGGGTCCTTGTGTATGTTGTTGGTGACGTTGTGTCTTGCTGCTTATCTGTATCTTTTACCGCGTTAATCCCGTGACCTTGGATCCACCTTCGAAAATCTTTTCCGGCTAACCTTTCTACAGAGGTCTGGCCCCCATAACCCGACTCGTCGCTTCGCAGCTGACAGAGAGTCAAGCCCGTACGCCATCAACAGCTCCCCGACTCCATATCGGTCTCGAGACGCAATAGCTTCGTCACGGGCTTCTGTAACACTCCTAGCATTGCTTTGTAGTCACCTTAATTATCCAGACATGTGCATTAGACGTAACGCCTGTAGTGCCTCTCCTCCCTCTTCTCCTTTAGGCAGGACTCCATTGCCCTTTGGGCGGTTGCTGCCGGCGTGAGAGAAGACGTATCCGAAACGCGGCTTGGTGACAGGTCAGATACCTTCGATGGGAAGGGATAGGGGAGACAAGTCACAAGCTGGGCGCCTCCGCTAGACTCTTGTTGCAGCAGAATTAAGTAGCTCAGAAGCTTCTTCAGCATGCCTTCATTGATGGGCGTCCACTGGCGCGGATCGAAGGAATGTATTCCATGGTCCAGCTCCCCTGCCACATGACCCACATCCTCAACGGCGCCCAGGTCGACCATATGCGCACACCTTGGCCTTGCGCTCGGCAGTAATGCAAAAAAGCGTCCAGTAAAGCATTAGCAGCGGCATAGTTTGCATGCCCTTTATTACCTACAGTGCCTGAAATGCTAGATAGAAGGGTGAAGAAATCCACTACCGGCACACCCGATGCCTGTTTCTCATACTCCTTCAGCTGCTCTTCTAATACCTGATGGAGGTTCCAAGTGCCCTTCCCCTTGGCATAGACGGCCGTTTGGTATTCTTCATGTGTCATCACCTCATAGCGCCCATCCTACTAAAATGTGTAAGTTCCACAGGCGTCTAATTTTTCCTACGCTCTCTTGTTTCGTGATCATTTGGCTAAGGGATTGGAGAGGAAAGAAGATGACAAAGATCAATGGCTTTCAGAAGCGGTGAATCTTGTGAGGAGGGTGAATAGAGGGGCACAATAGAGGAAACGCACCTTCAAGACCATAGCACCCTGGATTACGCCAGCAACTAGGTTCGGACGTATAGACGTAAGGACAGTACGAACGATAATTAATATGTCGTTTGACCCATTTAACATTATAACAATCCCCGTTATTAAAAAAAAAAAGGCTTTTTAACCGAAAGACCTGGCCCGATTAATATACGCAACTTCGCTACCACGTTCGCTTTCGAGGTATATAAAAATACGCTAATTCTAACGCTTAAGATATACCACACCTGCCGACGGAGCTATCTACGGAAAGTTCTAGGGAAAGCGTACCCGCAAAATCCGAAAGGTTCGTTATAAAAATATATTAGCGTAACCGTTAATAACGAGCTCCTTTCGTCGTGCTTACAGAAGCTGGACTTTTTCCATCCAAACGATAAGCCGTTAATCTAAAGGATCGCCCGGTTGCTAGTGGGCTTAATTTCCCTTTTAGGTCTAGGACCCGCTAAAGAGTTGTTAAGTGCACGTCTTGTGGCCTTCCGGCGGATAGGTGGAAATTGCCGTCTCCGAGTACGTGCAGGTGATCATTTTAGCGTGCGTAGGTAGGTAGTGCAAACTCTAAATTAACGCATTTCTTAGCGGCTTAACTAATTAGGCGCGTTTGCTCTATCCCACCAACAGGTAGTTAATTACATAGTAGGGAGACTTAAAAAAAAAAAAAAAGGATGATGGCTGGTGGGAGGATTAGGGCGTCCTGGCGCCGTGGTATGGAATCCGTGCCCCAGCCCATCGGGGGATCCTCTGGTGGCTGCCGGTTGGTTTGATTAACCCGTCGGTCTGAGTCGTGAGCACGAGCTTTTCGGTCTTTCCGTAAAAAGGGCCTAGTCACCTCTGTACTTAGAAGCTTGGATGGATTGGCATGCCCGCGGGCGACAGCCATGTAATATTACTACTACTACTATTTCTACTGCTGCTGCTGCCAAATTCTTCTCCAAAGCTGGATCTTGTTCAAAAGCAGACTAAGGGTGTGTTCGGTAGAGGTGGGAGGTGGAGGGAAAGTGACATTGTGGCCCCACCTAATTTGCATAAGGAATTAAGCTTTTTGGCCCCATGTACCCCCGAGCGCTTGAACTTGCTTACGAAAGCAACCCCTTTTAGGCTATTAGCTTCTGACGTCTTCCATATTCAGTTGTTACTGCTACCGTTACCGTCACTGTTATTATTATTTTTTAAATTTTAAAATAACTTCGTTAATAAATAATTTTAACGCTTTATTAAAGGGCCCGGGTAATAGCTATGTTTAAGGATTACCGTTATAAGAAGATATTAATAATTTTTTATTATAATAGATTTTAAGTTATTTATTACATAAATTTAACGATTTATTATTAAATATATAAATGTTATTTTTATAATTATATAAATAATACGATTTTTAAGTATAAGAGATATAAAAAAGAATAATTACGACTTAATAAAATAAATATTATTAATTTAGTTTTAAACTTTATGTATAATTTCAAAAAACGTTAATTTTAAAAATATATTAACGAACGAAATATTAAATTATAAATAAAGTTAAAAGTTTTTATAAAGTTATATAAAAAATTTAATAAATATTATTTGTTTATTTTTAATTTATTTTTAATTAATTAACTATTATTAAAACGATATAAGTTATATGTTAATAATAACTATAATAACCCTACCACCGACGTCCTTAGCTATTAATAATAAACCTAAGAACTAGGAGTACTTTAAAGAAAAATATTAATTTAAACGTTCGGGGTTATTATTTAAAATAATTTTAATTTTAATTAATTATTTCGAAATTTATTAAACTTATAAAATCAGATATAATTATTTATTCGAAAAAAAGAATTGTTTTCCAGACGTAAATTAATATTCCGTTCTTTATAAAAATTATTATAAAAATTAATGGAACAAATTAATTAGTAAATATTTTTAAAATAATAACTGAAAGCAAATAGGCTTATATTTAAAATGTTCCGGCGTATATTTATAAGGATCGGAAATACTATGCCTTCTTTAAAAATATTAACAACTTTTAAAAATACATTTTAAAGCTTTTTAAAGGAAAGATTTTAAAATTAATAAGTTAACTTAATTAAAACTAGTAAAATATACGATAAAAGATTTATAATTATAATAAACTAAAATTATAAAAGATTAAAATAAATTTTAAAGTAAAATAAAAAGTAAAATAAAATAATTAATCCAAAAAACTATGGCTTAAAATAACGATATAATATCTTAAAAATAAAACGACGATTATATAAACTAACGATTTATATATAAATTTAATTCCTATTACAGAAACTTAAATAATAAATTTTTAAAGGATAAAAAAGTAAAATTAAAAATAATATAATTATTTAATAAAATGTAACGGCTGGCTTTATGGATTATTAAATTATAACCTATTCCTTATTAATATTAGGAAATAGTAAGATAATATTTTTAACGTTTTATAATACTTTAACGAATTTTTTAAATTAAAGAGATTTAAATTAAAAAGAAACCAAGCTTAATAATTATTAACAGTAAAATAAAACCTTTAAACGAAGGTCGAAACGAGGTAATTATAAAAGTTCTTAAACGGACTAAAATATTAAGAAGCGAAAACGTAACGAATTACAGGCTTAAAATAATCGTTATAACGCTTGCTTAAATCTTGCTTATAAGATGCCTAAGTATTAATATAACTTTCTTAATAAATGTTTAAAAATCTTTAAGTTTAACGTTATTATAATTAGTTTTTAAAAGGAAAACTAACATTTATGTAATAGTTATAAAGGGGTTAATTATATAAAAGATAAATGTTTTTTTTTAAATAAAACGAGTCTTAAAATATTTCATTTTTGATAATTATTATAATATTATAAACATTTCGTTTCACCTTTTAAGAAATTTATTTACTTTTATTTTAAGGTTTATAATTTATATATTTAACGTTATTAATGCATTTTTAAATTATATAATGGCGATTTAAAATTACGGAATATATGTAGGAAAAGGTTTCATTTTGATAAAGAAATTCGGGAAAGTAAACGTATTATCTTAAAGCCTGAAAGGCTTAAAAAGGTTACGTTTATACGTTATAATATATTACAAAATCTTATATATAACCCGATATTATTCCGATAGTTTTAAAAGATATTTAATAAATAATCAAAAGTTTTAATATTAAATTCAGGATAAATATATTTAAATTTTTATTATACGAACGGATAAATTAAAAAGGTTCGTTATTTAAAGTATTAATATAATAAAGGTTTATATAATCCGTTTATTTATAAACGAAATATTAATTTATAAATATATAAACAGTTATATATAAGTAATAATATTATATAATACTCATAAGTAAGTTATTTAAACTTAAAAATAATTAAATAATATATATTTTATTAAAAACAGCCTAGTAACTTTAGCATATATTTTAAGACGTTGTTTTAAATATTAATTTAAATTTTTTATTATCGTATAATTAAGGTTAAGATAGCAATTAAAAACGTTTAAAAGATATAATTAACGAAAAAGTAATATAATATATTACAATATTAAGTTACTTTTATTTTCCATTATATGTTTTTTTAAAACGATAATATATTTATATAAGTATACTTTTATAAACGTAATTCTTTATTAACGTTTATACGGAGTAGATTATATTTACTTAATATATTAAACCGGTATTTTAAGGCTGAGGTAAAAACTTTAAGAAGTTTATTTATAAATATATAACTATATAATTTACCTTATAATAACTATTTATAAACGGAAAATGAAAATTATAAAATTATAAATTAAAATAAAAACTAAAATATAAATAATTATTTCATTAATTTTTAATTTGTAAATATCTATAACATTTAAAACCCGTGAATTAAAAAGGCGATCGTTATTTAAAGCATACAGTTTAATGAAGAAATTACATGTCTTAATAATATAAAAAGTAAAAGAAAAAAAAAACAGATCTTTAAAGGAATATTATAGAGCGTATTAAGATAAATAAAAGTATTTAATTAAATTAATAACTGTGAAATAAAAATATTAAGGGAATATTATATTTAAAACGGAATAATTTAATTATCGAGTAAATAAAAAAAAGATTTTTAAAGAAAATTAACGTAGAAAACATATAAGATAAAGATATATAAATTTATTCGCAAAAAATATTTTGTTTTATACGATTGTTATACTCGAACGATTTCCATCCCTTGAATTATTATTACTGTTAACGTTTTACATAATAAATATTAAGATTATTACATTAACGAAAAAAAGAATTTTTAATTTTAAGTGTTCATTGCGTTGTTTAATATAGACTAATGGTAAGAAATAAAAATATTCTACGAAATAAAAATAATTATTAATAGGATTATAACGCATTAAAGGTTAACTTTAACGTAAAATAATTAACATATTTTAAAAATATAACCGATAATGGGATAGTAAATTATAAAAGTTTAAAAAAATAAAAACTTAAAAAATACGTTATTACTATAAGAAAGTGTTTAATGTAATAAGATTAAAAATAATACTTAAATTTTAAAAATTAGTATATAAACGAAACGATAGTTAATGCCATAAGGTGATAAAAATAAATATATATCTGTTAAGCGCATTATTACATAAAACTGAAATAGTTTATTTATAACATTATAAAGAATTATGTTATTAAAGTAGATATAATTATACGTTGATAAATTTAATAAAGATATTTAAGTTTAAGAATATAAAGCCTGTTTTATTATATAAAGTAATTAAGAACTTAAAGATATTTATAAAAATATATAAGTAATTATATAAATTTCAAAAGATTAAGAATTTTTATTTAGGATTTAAGTATTATATTATTATACAAGGTTAGTATAAGCTTAAGCCTGATTTTCCAGGCTGCGCTAAATATACAGGAAATTATTATACGACGCAATCTATACGATAGATATTATACCTGGTATTCTTAAATACGATAACTAATTAATGATTTTTATGGTTAAGATAGATTATATACCTTGGTTTTATAAAGCCTTATTCGTAAGTAGATTAATACGTGGTTACCGATAAACTTCGACTTTGATAAACCTTGTGCTCGCTGGCTGTTTGATCCAGTTGGCCTTGTATAAAATGCGCTTATAGATAATATAATCTAAGAGATGTTAAGCTTATGCAGTAAGCCTTGAAGATAAACTTTAATGATAAACCTTAAAGAGAAACATTAAGTGCTTATAAATAGTTATGCGAATTTTCGTTAATTTTACGACTTAATCGTTCTTACGGTCTCTTTTTGAATTATTATTATTAAGATAACTAAATATACCGTGTAGTTTTAATTATATGATACCGGTAATCTGTAACTGTAAGGTTTTTAAAAAGATTATTTTTTAGAGTATAAAATCTTTATAAGGTTACCAGACGTGTTAAATTTATTGATATTATTATTAAGCTAAAAGGGTTTCTTTAAAAGATTTAATTTCGAGTTTTAATTTTAAAATATGATTTAATCTATAAAAGTTATAATAATAAATTAATAATAAAATTTATACCGTATAATAATAGAATTATAGAAATATTATTAATAAATTTAAAAAGGAAAAATTATAACCGGTTTGAAATTTTCGAAGTTTTGATTTTAGAATAAGGTAAAAAAGATTAAAGACGATGGTTTGCCTGGTTGCTCTGGATTGCGAAATTTTTTTAAAATCCCGACAAGAATCGACATGGATAAAAGCTGGCGGGGCTAGGCAGTTTGTAAAAGGAAATCGTTTTAGTAAAATATGGAAATTAAGGGTGCAATTTATTTATTTATTTAATTTCATCTTTACCAGTTACGTCTTCTTTAAGGAGTGTAATATATTATTATAAACTTTTACTTCATATAAACTCTTTTAAAACATATATATAAAAATACTTTAAAATGATTTTAACGTAATACAATTTTAAATTTAAAAGATATTATACGGATTTTAAAATTGCTTTAATTTTAATAAAAAGATTTTATTAATATATTTAAAAATTTTAAACCTTAATTCCGTTTTCTTTACGATTTATGTTATTTTATTTATAAAAAGATATTTCATTTTTTTAAGTCGTTAATATTACAATAATGAATAATAATAAAATAAAATTCTATTAATTAATTAATTCGATAAATAGTTCAACTGTATATCGTTATAAAAAATAAAATTATATAATAATTCTTTATAATTAAAATAATTAAAATTAAATTCCATTAAGAAGTTTACTTATTTCAATCTGATATTATATATAAATTAATTAACTTAATATTTTAAAAAAGATTTAAAGGATTTTTTACAAGCGTTAAAAAATAACGTTATATTATTATAAAAAATATAATTATCTATATTAATATATTGAATATATATTATAAAATAGGTCTTATTTTGAAAAGTAAAATTAATATATAACTTAATATATTTATAATAATATCCCGATTCGTATGATTTAATATAAAAATAAATGGTATATACTATATAATTACCTATTTAATTATACTATGTTAATTTAAAACTAAAATGCTTAAATTCTATTTCGGTAATAAAAATTAATAAATACTTTAATTAACGCTTTTTTTATAAAAGTAATATGATTAATCGAAAGGCTTTTTAAATTTACGTTATATTATTCAGAAAATAAAGAAGTAATTTAAAAAAATAAAATAATTATTATTATAACTAATATGAAATTTTATGTTTTACGTAGATTATTAAAACGTTTAAAGTTTTTAACGATTAATTAAAGATGAGAAATTAATTTATATATAAATCATAAGATATATAAAAGGATAATTTATATTTTATACGGTATATTAATGTTATAGTACAGGAACAGGGGTTCCTGTCTTGGAAACCTGCTCTCGGAGGTCTCTGAGGGAGACTCCGACCGGACAAACCTCGGGCAAGGAGAAGCTTGGCTTCCCCGCGCCAAGGTTTGAGTGATCTAATAGATCTAAGTGATCTAAGTGATCTTGGACTAGATCACATAGATCACATAGATCAGACAGATCCACGACACACTCACCTGTTGGAGTTGGGTATATAACAAAGGGTTTCCTATATAGATAGCACCTAATTAGTTTTCGCTCTTTAGCTATCAATCTAAGCTCTTAACCAGAGGCAACTATACCGTTCTCTAGTTAAGGAAAAAGTCCGCAAATCTCTTTAACGAACACCCCATTCATTGTGCTATTGTTACCTACAAATCAAGAACCCCCATTTTTGATACTGCTTATACCTCCAGGTGGATGTATGACAGGTTCGTTACAATTAATGCTTACGTCGCATTTCTAAAAATATAATAACGTTTCGTAGATATATAAGTATATAAATTATTAAAAAACTTTTTTTTGAAATTAATTATATGCTTAAGAAATAGAATAAATAATGAATTAATTAAAGCTATATTATATCAAGTTTTTAAAACTTTTAAGCAACTTATTAAAAATCGTAACCGGATAGGTAAAATTAAATAGCATAATAAATTACTACCTTAATCCTTATACTTTACTAAAACCCATCCTCTTTGCAAACTACCTAACCCCGAACCAGCTTTTATTTACGTCGATTTTTATCGAAATTCTGGAAATCTTTTATAATACGAAACAACCGAGTAAATTATCCTTCGCAATCCTTTTTTTAAGTTATCCTAAAATTTAAATTGTAAGATTTTAAGCGCGTTATTATTTTCTTTCTTTAATTCTGCTAATAATATTCTTATAATTCTTCTAATCTGTATTAAAAATTAATTACCGTAAATTTTACAGATTAAATTATATCCGAAAATTAACAGCCGAAGTTCATTTTCTTGAAAAGATTTTTTAGATCGATGGCAATATCGATGGTAT
Source organism: Monosporascus sp. MG133 (assembly GCA_004155925.1). NCBI lineage: Eukaryota > Fungi > Ascomycota > Sordariomycetes > Xylariales > Monosporascus > Monosporascus sp. MG133. The sequence goes on along the minus strand of QJNX01000151.1, from coordinate 111,760 downwards.
TAACTCGTCCGGTCACTTAATAGGAATTTTGTACCGTAAATAAGATTTTTTTTAAAAAAAATAAAAAAAACCGTTACGGTTACAGATTATCGGTAGCGTATATTCGCAATTATACAGTTTATTTAGTTATTTTAATAAATGCCGTAAGAACGATCGAGCCGTAAGATTAAAGAGGGCTCGTATAGCCTTTTATAAGTACTTAAGGTTTATTATTAAAGGTTATTCTTAAGGCTTATCCTTAAGATTTACGGCTGCCAGTAGACATGAGGTTGACTAAAGTCGAAGCTTATCGGCAACTACCTATTTTACTTTAAAGTAAGGGTTTATAGAACTAAGGTATATAATTCATCTTAATTATAAAAATTATTAATTAATTATCGTATTCGAAGATATTAAGTATAATATTTATCGTATGGATTATATATATAATATACTTTATATATTTAATTCAGCTTAGATATTTAAGCTTAAACTTAAATTAACCATATAAATATTATAAGAAATATAAATTTAAAAAACGTTAAAAGTTATTTTAAATAAAAGACTAATTAATTTAAAGTATTTAATTACTAGAGGAGAAATAAAATAAATAATGATTACTTCAAAAAATAATAAAATAAAACGATTGACGCCGTAAATAGTTGAAGGCGTTAAAGGTGTGTATCGGCTAGCTGAAGGGGGCGGAATGGTTTCCATATACGGAAAGGTCACCTTTTAATCGGCATATATATGTTCCGTAGCTAAGCTACTTAAAGCTGTACGTGTAACAATAGCACACGTAACTAGCTGAATACAACTACACAACTGATGTCCCCTATATCTGACAGAAACCCTACTCGCTGTGCAAATTTCGGCAGGGCACAAGTTTGCCTCCGAGTTGGATAGGGCATATACGACAAGGAAAGTATCTCATCGCAAGAAACCGACGGTGGTCTAGAACTGAGATCTAGCCTATCACCTTGGCACTCCACGATGACGCCACCACCACGCCACGGCAGCCTTCAAATTTGCCCACTTGCTTTTCGGTACTAAGTAGTGCAGTGTCTTGTCTAATTGAGTAAGACCTGCAGAAGTCTAAGTCAACAAGCTTGGAACTCTGGCAGAGAGACATGTGATGGCCGGCTTTGGTTGTCGTTTGAGGTTGCTGAACCTTTAGTGATGCGACAATTTAGATCAGAAAATGCCGAGTGTGCAATGCAGCCAGCGCTGATCTTTGAAAACATGTTGGGCGACATGTAAATCCTAATTGTAAGGCTTGTTCAGTGGTGGCTTTTATGGGTCCTCCGGGGGAGCCGCGTACAAAATTACACCTTTCATTTTAAAAATCATCCGTGCGTCTGGAGCGATTCATGTCAACTAGCCAGGGGCGCTAAGCCCACCTTACATACGGAAAGGCCAAGTATTAATCGGTATATATATGCGTATTATAACATGGTTAAAAAATTAACTTAATATAATAATATAATTAATATTGCAATATCTTATAATATATTATTTAATTATAATACTAATAGCGCTTATCATTATTTATAATAAATATATAAACTTATTAAAATTAAATTATACGGTCTTAATATATATAATGATTAATATTAAATCAGATAGTTTGGAAGTATAAATGGCTTATAAAATAAAATAGGAAATTTTTAAAATAATAGTTTTAGTTAATATTTAAATTATTTTACTACGCCTAATTAAATATTTTAATAAACTTTAAAATTAACATAAATTTTAAATTATACTTTAATTATTTATTTAATAAGTTAACCTAAGCTTTAATATATACTTTTAAAGTTAAAGCAAAAATATAAAAGGTTAATATTCCAAATTAAAGTGTTCTTAAGATATAAAAAAATAAAATATCTAAGTAATTAAAGTTTATATTCGATTTATTTTAATATAATTTATTTAATAATTAACTTATTTATTTAACCAATTTAAAAAATTTCTAATATTTAATACTAACCTTTATAATATATTTTTCCGAATTTATAACCATATATTTTACTTATATCATTATGTATTATAAAGTAGTAATAACTATTAAAATAATAATTATTTAATAAACGACGCCACTTTAACCTAAAATTCGGATTTTATAAAACGGTTTTATTTTATACTATTTAAGCTATTAAAATAACTATTATTATAATCTTAGTAAATCTTTAATAAATACTGTAATATATATATATATACAAGAAAGTAATTTATAAAAGTTTTAATATATTTATTAATATTAACTAAATACTTAAATATGCAGCTTTTATTATAAGTTAAATAAACGACTAATGTATAAAAACTTTTAATCGGTTATCATATTCGAAAATACTGGGCATACCATCTATTATGTAAATTATATCATATAATCGTTTTTTATAAATTTAGCTCAGTTATAAAATAAAACTTAAACTTATATACATCTTATAATACTTTTATATAAAAATATCTTTCTAAGTAAGAATCTGCTTAATTACGTATAGAAAACTATATTTTAAGTAAAAGTTGAAAAGGTTATAAATAAATATTTTGAAAGAGGGATTACTTATTATATAAAATAATAAACCTTCTTAGCCGAAAGTAAAATAATAAAAGACTTTACATAATAACAGTTATAATAATCGTTATAACAGAATTAAAACGATGGAATAAAAGGATAATATTTACGGCAAACCTAGAAATAATACACATACTTGTAAAAAAGCTATAAATATATCTAGCAAGAAAAGAGCTAAGTAATTTAAATTAACTTTCGATATTATACCTAATTAATTTAAAATATTATAATAAAGGTATAAAAACTTATTTAAAGTAATAGTATGTTTAAAATAGTATATAAGCGTTAACAAGTATAATAATTATAAATATAAGGCAATTAAAAAGATTTAAATAAGTATAATATAAATTATAAAATAAATTAAACATTTATAATTTTATAATTTGTTTTTTATATTTCAACTAAAAACTATCTTAATTATTAATATTAAAAAGTTTATTATTAAACAATTAAAGATAAGACCTTTTTTTAATAACTAACGTAAAAAATTATTATAAGATTAATATTAATTTAAGCCTTCTTTGTAAGGCTGAGCTAAACACATAGAAAATTATTATATGATATAATCCAGATAATAAATACTAGGCCCAACATCTTCGAATACGATAGTTAATTAATAGTTATTATAATTAAGATAAGTTATATATCTTAATGCGGTAAAGCCTCGTACGAAGGTTAATATTTTAATAATTATATTCGAATTTATATAAAAAAAATCGAAATTTTATTTTATTTTCAAAGGCTATAAACGTTACTATTTTATTAAAGTTTAAAGCATTATACGAGTAACGATATTATTACGTTTTATATTGTTACTTGTTTCTTTATCTGCTTTATAAATATAACCGGTTTTATTTTATTTTAAACGCGCGTATTCGTTTTATATTAAGGGTATAATACGCGTTATAAGGCTTATACCGCTGAAATTCTTTTCTTAACTTTTACGAAACGTTTAAATTTATTATACCGATTAATTGTTTTAAAGCCTGGGTTTAAAAAGTTAAGCTTATTTTATTTTATCCTATTAATATCTTTTCTGAATTGAAACGCTTTTTAGTTAAACTAATACTAATTACTTTTATGCTTATCATCTCCGAATTTATTTTATCGTTATTTATAAAAACTATATAAATGTTATAAACCAACTAAATTAAAAGAGTATTTATAAAAGAAAGTTAATAATTATTAAAATAGCTCGGCGCCCTAAAGAGATAAATTTATAAATTCTTAATAGAATTTAATCCGTACTTTAATATAACAGTGGTTTTTAAGCAAACAACTACTTATTTACATTAGACGAATTATATTTTAAAAAGATATTTAAGTATAAAAAGTTAATATTAAAGAAAGAAATATGTATTTAATAAATATAACACCTTTATTAAGTTAAAATTAAAGTATAATTATAAAAGGTAAGGCTCGACGGAAGTAAGATATATAATCTACCCTAATTATAAAAACTATTAATTAGTAATCTTACTCGAAGATACTAGATATAGTATTTATTATATGGATTATATCATATCTTAATTTCTTATATATTTAGCTCAGCCTGAAAAATAAAGTTTGAACCTATATCAACTTTGCGTAAAAGATATTAAAAAAGCAATTAAAACTTCGCAGAAAACGAATAAAATATTATTTAAATAGTATGAAAAATGTTACATATTTAAAATAAACGTTTTTTAAAGAAAGTATATTTAAAATCTTATACTTTTATAAATTCGTTTCATTTAAAGTAGCGTTATTAATAAGCTATTATATTAAGAGATGAATTTAATTAATATATTAATTAAGTTATGCTTAAACTTCTTAAATATTAATAGAAATTAATATATTATAGTTGAAAAAAATAAGGTCGAAAGTATGACGGATAATATAATTAAGAGAGCCTTTTTATAAGTTTATAACAATATAAAGATTAAAAGTTAAATTATTCGTTTTGTTAATTAATAATTTAAAATATATAATAAAGCGGGGGTTTTATTATTATTTAGCGTTTAGTATATAATATAAAGGTTTCGCTTAGTAGTATTAAAAGTTTTAAAATAATAACCTTAAGGGATATTATACCTAATTTAAGTTTAATTTAATAGAGTATTATATTTATTATTAATAACTGTTTAAAAGGAGTTACGAGTTAAGACTAACGCTATATATAAGAAGATTTAAATCGAAGCTTTATAATTTAATAAACTTTATATACACTTTAATTTTATTTAACTATTTTATCCGGATTACGAAGTTTTTTGTAAATATTTATATTTAAAAAAAGTTTACAAAGAATTACTTCATAAAAAGAATACGCTAGTATATGATTATATGTATCTTTTTATTCTACATGTTTAATTAAATTTAAAAGGCCTTTTTAGCTTATATACCTTAAGATTATAAAGCGTTTATTACAAAACTTAAAAGCATTTAAACGAAGGAAATATATAAATAAATTAATATATAAAATTAATGTTATATATCGTTTAATAAAAGTTAAACCGTAATAATAATAAACATTAACTAAGTATTATACTATTTATATTTAATTATTTCGTATTTCTAATTAATAAAACTAAATATTTCAAGTACTTTTACATTATATAAAATTAAAAAACTTAAATCTTAATAAAATCAGGCCATTTGTTTTAGAGGTATGGCTGCGCCTACGATGTAGTTTCGGCTAGGGCTTTATAAAAATACAACCTCTCTAAAATAAGGGGCCTGATAGCAAGTTATAATTCTTCAGCTCCGTCTTATACATTCCTATATAAAACTTTAGAAATCCTTTTTACAAGGCCAATATAGGTTCGAGCCTTATTTTTCAGGCGGAGTCAAATATACAGAAAATTATTACAGGATATAATCTATACGATAGATGTGGAAATCCTTTTAAAAAACTTATATTTAAAATGTTAGTAAAATATAAAAAACATTAAAGTATATATAACTTTTTAACCGCAGTTAAATTAATGAAAATATTAAATTTTTAATTTATAAGTTTCATTTTATATATATTTTATAATCGGAACGTTTTCATAGTTACGAATAATAACTATTAACCGTACAGTTAAAAATAAGACTAAACGGGCTTCTTTTATATTAAATTACTTTAAAAAGGTTTCTGATAAAATATTCCTACCGGTAATTATTATGTCAAAAAAAGGACGCTCTAGTTAATTAAATCCCGAACTTTAACAAGGTTACGACGTAATTATTATATGTCGTACTGCTGAAAAACTTAATATGTAAATTCTTTTCATATAAGATATATTTAAAAAAACCCGGTATATGATAATATAACAGATAGTTATGTTACCACAGTTATAAAGGCGTTCCAGTAGCCCATTTCCTAAATATAAACTTAGTTATATTAGCTGCAATTACTGTTTAAGAAAATCTAAAAAGTATATATATATATATATTAGCTTATATTTAATCAACCCGTATATAAAACATAAAACTTATTAAACTTGAATTAGGTAGGTAATAGTTTCTTTTTTTACTTAGACCTTTTTTTATAACGACGTATAAAAAGAAACACTTATTTTATATAATTTTAACTCAGGCCTCTCTGGCACGTTACGGAGATATAAAACTTCTTTAGATAATATTTAGCGTGATATTATAGTATATTAAAAAGGAACGAGCTAGTAAAGGTCTAAGCTCGCTAAGATAACTTAAGTCTGAGAACTTTATAATATATGTTAATACGTTTTAATATATAATTTATATTATATTATAAATAAATTTTTATATTACTATGATTATAATTTCACACTGTTAATTAATAATCTTTATATATTTATAAAGCTTTTTAAAATTATAAATTACTTTATATTAAAAATTATTAATAAAAATATTAAAAAAGGTAACTTATTAATTAAGTTCATATATTAAAATACTTCGTACTTATAAACAATGAAATTTAATATATTACTTTAATTAATATAATACGTTTTTATACTTTAATAACTGATTTAAAATAACCGCTATATATCGTTACCCCCGGCTTTAAATATTCTAAACAACTAAAGAAATAAATTTATAAAATTATAATCTATACCTAATGAAATAAAGCATGTAAATTCCCATACAGATTGAGTTAGTGCTACGCATGGCTTGGACGAGGCGTCCGAGATGCGTTGCCTCCGAGATATAAACCTCGGTAGGCATCAGCAGGCTGAAGACAACCTGGATCAGATGTGCGATACGCGCTCATATCAGCCAGCAACTTCCGTCGGAAAGGCTCAAAATCTGGGTCTCACAGCTGACGGTTCTGTCCGCCGACACTGATAGCTATCGCTTGACATTGATTGTCCGAATTTGGGCTCAGGAACTCGCAACGGATTATGCCTCCGAACTCGCCTATATGGCCGGAACTGAAGAAGGCCGCAGCAGAGCTGTCTTGATCAGCGTGACAGGAACCTTCGTCCTCGCCAGCATTTTCGCTGTTGGCCGCCTCGTCTGTCGCTTCGGTATCGTGAAACGCTATGGCTGGGACGACTACTCCTTCATATTGGCATGGGTGGGTGTACTCGTTCTCACCAGAGCCTGAGACTAACCAACATACCACCAGATCCTCGCTTTGGGTCTATCCTTCTCAATAAATTTCAGCACATTCCGGGACATCAGGGTTCACGATGATAATATCAACGCGGATTGGAACACCCGGTTCCTTGGGGCTGAGCACGCGGCTATCGTTCTCTTCTACCCAGCGCTGATGATTACAAAGGTTTCTATCCTCCTGCTCTACCTCGACATTGCAAGATACTCGCAGAAATTTCTCCGCATTGGCTCCTATGTAGCTTTGGTAATATCGTCGGTGGGAGGGTTCGTCCTAACTTTCATGTCCGCCTTCCGCTGCCGCCCTGTGCAGGCGGCGTACGATCTCTCCATCAAAAATCCCAGTTGTATCCCCATCCAGAGCATCTTGCTCTCGTCAGCACCCATCAACATCGCCACTGATCTCGCAATCCTCGTTTTGCCAATTCCCGGGTTCACCACGCTGCCAGTGTCACTGCTGCGAAGGACCACCGTGATCTCGACATTCATGTTGGGCGTCATAGCCGTCACGGTAGTCGACGTTGCACGAATCTACTATCTACAGCTTGCTGTCGTCGTATCCGACCAGCCACCCGGCAGCCCTCTAAGCACAGGTCCGCATTCCTCCTACGATGCCAGCATTGCGCTTTTTTTGTCGGCTATCGAGGTCAATGTGGCCATCATAGGCGCCGCCATCCCCACTCTAGGGCCGTTGCTCAAGCGGTTGGTCCTGACCATGGCATCGTACGGTTTCAGAGACGATACCAATGGAGCATTGGTGCGGTCTGCTTCATCGGAAGGTGAGCCCCGAGACTCGCATAGTCGCGCCGAGCTGCCACGTCAACCCAGCTCAGGAACGGACCGCGCCTCTTCACGCCGTTCGAAGGCAATCTCCACGACAATCGCAGTAGACGACAGGTCTCAGGTGGATATAAGAGGGCTACCCGCCGGTTCGGACATAGAGCTAGCGACGCAACGGTTGAGGGCGCCTCCCGCCCCCCAGGAATGGGACAATGCCATGTCTTTCGGGTTTATTGAGATAGTACGACCGAAGTGTTTGGTCGACATCCGGGGCTTCGAATGTGTCAAGTACTGCACTATTATTAACTCGCTCCTCTTCCTCAATGGATTCACCTATGTCCTGCTCTTCTCTATCAATGGGAGCATCCCGATTGTGGGAAGCCGTACGCAAGCCATAGGGATGGTGTCAGCCTCTTACGGCGGCGCTGGCCTTTTCAGTCCTATCCTGGCATATGGAACCCTGCGTTATGTCGGATTTAAAGCCACCTGCACGACAGCCTTGGCGGTATGCTGCGCCGGAACACTCATATTCTGGCCATCCGGCGCCATGGGTTCCTATCCCGGCTTCCTTATATCCTCTGTGGTCGTCGGGGTCTCTTTGTGTAGTCTAGAAATAGCTGCCAACATCTTCAATGCGCTCTGCGGACCATCGGAATACGCGGTAATCCGAGTCCTCCTAGGCACGGGGGTGGAGATTGTCGGGGGGGTAGTGGCCTTCTCTATCGCTCATAATACCATCTCCATCAACCCGGACGACCCGAGAACCGTGATTGGCCTTCAGTGGGCTTACTTCGCCATTGCCCTGTTCACCGTCTTGTGGGGACTCTTTTTCTACTACCTGCCGCTTCCTGAGGCAACCGATTCGGACCTGCAGAGTCGACCGGACCTTCTCTGGGTAGACCCTTCCCAGAAATACTTCGGCACATTTCCAGTTGTCCTGACTCCATTAGCGGTTGCCATGGTGACTACTTTCTTCACCACCGGGGCAATGGCAGGCCTAAGAAGCTCAATTGCTAGTGTCACCACCACACTCGAGACCAGCACACTTAGCGCTCCGTTGCTTCGCAATGCGGATTTTCAAACGGTTATCACGGCCACCCACGCCGGTGGCAGTTTTTTCTTAGCCTTCTTGTGTTTTCTCATCCCCCCGCGTCTAGTTCTGCTAGGGGCGTATGCATGTGCTATCACCCTTGCGGCGCTGATCTTCTCAGTCCAATACCACTCAGTCGCTAGCGTTCAAGTAATAACGTTGGCATTTACGGGCTTCCTGGGGCCAATCCCGAACTTATGCATTGGCATCGCGTTGCATGGCCTGGGGAGGTGGACGAAGCTTGCGTGCTGCTTGCTGCTAGGCAGTATGAGCCTGGGTGCCGGCATCTGGCCGTGGCTTGTGTGGGCCGTTGCAAGCAGCCATTCAGCACAATACGGATTCTGTGTTATTGTCGCCCTCTTTACGGCGGGCAGCGGCTTTGCGTTTTATCTCAACCTAGACCCTGCCGCACGCCGGAGAGTGGGTTCATAAAAACACTCCCGCTCTTACGGCCAGACGTCCCACCCATCGCATTTTCGCACTCACCATACAAACCAGGGCCAAAATAAAAAACATTTTCCCATGGAAATAACGGGTTTAAAGTATGCTTTTTTGCCTTTAAGAGTGTGATCGACAAATCCTTAATGGCCTAATGGCCTATTGCCATACTACTTTATACGGGCTATCGATAGTTGGTTAATAAGCTCGAAGTTACTTGATAGCGCCTCTTAAGTGACTGTTCGTAATAGTCGCTTAAAAGGCGCCATCAATTCGTCCTATATAACCGTTATCGATCGATTATTTACCTTTCGGGGCAAATAATCGAGCCTTGGCAGCGATCCACCAAAAAGTTACTTCGCATGCCGACCCATTTTCTACGGGGCAACGGCTAAGGATTTATCAGAGCGAATAGTTTTCAAAGCTTATATGGCGGTGTCGATACTGGTATCATTAGGCTATTAGGCCATTAATCTGAGCCCTGAAGAGCGTTGTTAATTACAGCCTAAGTTTAATTAAAACAGCTTTTTTATAACGGCTAACTGGCTTAACTAACTATTAAACCTAAATCGTACGGTTTATGTTAGCAATAATGCTATGAAAACTTAAGAAATAAATTAAAGATATAATTACGTTTGGTAATAATAAATATTAAAGGATATTTAAGTAATTAAGTTATATTATAATCTGGTATTATTTAAACTATAAAAATAATAAACGTATATATTTAAACTGGAAACCGTTTAAATCCGTTAAATCTATCCGGATCCGTACCGTATAAATAAATTAGATTCGTATATGTTAGGGGCTAAGGGAATATAAAAAGAGTACGCGTATTAGTAAAAGGGCGCTAAGCGCTCTAGGGGTTATTATTACATAATCGTAACGATACCGCCGCGGGGTAATTGCTATATAGCTAATTGCTTATTTCCTTTTTTTAAAAAGGAAGCGTAAGTTTTAAACTGGTATTTAATATATCCATACTATTTCTTTTATAACGCCTAACTAGCTTAACTAACTATTAAACCTTAATCGTACGGTTTATATTAATAGTAATATTATGGGAATTTAAATAATAAAATTAAAATAAAATTACATTTAATAATAATAAATATTAAAAGTAATTTAAATAATTAAGTTATATTATAAGTTAATATTATTTAAATTATTAAAAATAATAAACGTATATATATTTTTTAATTATTTATAATCGAACGTAATCGAATAAATTACGTTCGATTATTTATTATTTAATTAAAAATAATCGAACCGAATTGTTATGACCAGAGGCCTTGGCTCAGTTGACAAACGGTCGGAGGTTCTGAAACAGATCTCCGGTGTGGACCCAGAGTTACGTAATGGGTTCGATAAGCTCGAGACGCCTAACTGGACCAAAAGGAATTTGGCGCGTCGAGCTAGTCGAGCCGGGATAGCGATTCGAGGTGGTTCGATGGGCTCGAAGGGATTTAACTACTAGGAAGAAGGTAAAGCCAGGTCGAACCAGTCGAGCCATAAATAACATACATACGTTCGTTATTTTTTTAATAATTTAAATAACGATAACTTATAATATAACTTAATTATTTAAATTATTTTTAATATTTATTATTATTATATATAATTATACCTTTAATTTATTATTTAAATTTTTATAATATTATTATTAATATAAACCGTACGATTTAAGTTTAATAATTAATTAAATTAATTAACCGTTATATATTATACAAGGTTAATATAGGTTCAAGCCTTATTTTCCAGGCTGAGCTAAATATACAGAAAATCATTATACATATAATCCATACGATAGATATTATACCCAGTATCTTCGAATACGATAACTGATTAATGGTCTTTACGGTTAAGATAGATTGTATACCTTAGTCCTATAGAACCTCACTTTGAAGCAGAACCTCATTCTGAAGCAGAATGCGTGGTTGCCGATAAGCTTCGACTCTGATGAACCTTATGCCAGCTGGCTGCAGTAAACCTTAAGGATAAACCTTAAGAATAAACCTTAAGAATAAACCTTAAGGATAAACCTTGAAGAATAAACCTTATATATTATAAGCTTTTATTTAATAATATAATTAAACTTTAAATAATACGTTATACCGTTAATATATCGGATACCTAAAAACTTATTACGTAATAATATATAGATATGATTAAAAAATTCGAAAAAATTATTTAACGCCTTAAAGCTTAAGTTAATATTATTTAAATTAACGAAACCAAAATTAAACTCAAAAAATCCGAACCTTATGACAGGAAAAATAACGTATAAAATTTCCTTATTTAAATACGTATTTACCTCCGTTTTAAAAAAATTATTAATAAAACCGACAAAATTTTTACGGTTATAACGTTCCTTAAAAAAATGGGTTAAATTAATTTAAACTTATTTTACGAAACTACCTAAAAAGTGGAAAATCGGATTGATAACAAACTATCAGAATATTTTTCGAATATTATATTAATTTCGAAAAAAAATTAAAAGCTAATTTCGGAAACCCAAATAAGGAAAAAACCGTAACCTAAAAAAGTTCGATTTAAAGTAAAAAGAAATTAACGTTTAAATACGTAATAACGTTTAAAAATTTTATAACTAAAATAAGATAAATAAAGAAAGAAAGCGATAACTTAATCGATATCTTTTATAAAAACTTAAAAAACGACGTTAAAGACGAAAATGTTAAAATAACGCGCCTTATTACCCTAAATAAGTATATTACAAAGGCCGTAAAAATTAACAACCGATAATATAAGCGACGATAGGAACGAAAAAGATAATTCGTTCCTAAACCTAAATCCATAAGAACTAACTAAAATAAAAAGCGCGATATACTTTCCATTGCCCACGGAATAGCACCAGGACCTATAAAACTAAATACCGCATAAAAAAAATTAGAACCAAATCAAATACTATAACTATAACAAAATGGGCCCTGTAAAAAGTTAATATAAGGCTTCCAGGAAATAATAACGTAACGGTTAGACCCTAATACCTAAAGGATAACCAAAAGATAAAAAGGCCGTTACTTTCGGCATGGTTAGAAAAAGGAAAAACCTTAACCTACCTCCAGAAATACGAAAAAGGTTACGAAAGGCCAAAGCACTTTCCCAAGCCGCAATTATACAATAACGTACTATTATATCCAGTTTAATAATTACTTAATAGTTATAGGAATACAAAAAATAAAAAAAATTAACGCCAGAAAAATTAATATTTCGTACGTAAAAAAATAAAAATAATAACAAAATAATGGAAATTAAATAAATGAATTAAAGAATACCGGGATTGAAATAAAACCCTATATCTAAAAAAACCCGATTGATATAAAAAATTATATGCCATTTATTATAAAAAAACTTATTACTTATGATACGAAAAATAACAAAAATATATTTAATAACAAGTTACGCGGATATATAAATAAGGATTCGACTTTTATACCCAGACTGAAAGTAACCTTAAAGACCAAAAATAATATAAATACTTACGAACCATAACCGTATAAAACGATATCGACGTTATTACAAGGTTAGGAAGCTAGCCGAAAGGAAAAAGTTATTCCGAATAGAACCCCATATATTACTACAAATAATACGATCATAAAATATAAAAAGAATGGATCTATCAGACAGTAATAAAGGCATAACGGAAAATGGTAAACAACCTACATTTCCAACGTACTTACGCCGATAACCCCGAAAAAAAGGAAAAAAAAATCGGAAAACGTTTAACGGAAATGGCTTAATACTATGCCCAATACCAGAAACGCTAAAGGCATCAGGACCAACCGATAACGACGACAAACGAAAAGTAGGTATTAAGGATTGCAGTGGTCCGGGCTTACCTGACGGGATTCTCGACTACATATACCTGCAAGCTCCCAGTAGTTTCTGATAGCTTAAAGAATAAGACTTATACCTTCATACAATTATACGTATCTAATACATAACTATTCGTAATACGTAAAAAACCTTAAGTTAAATACCGTTATTTATTATTATTTATCCGTTATTTATTTTATATATTTTATAATCTTTAATAAATAATATTTATTACCCGAATTAAAAACCAGTTTATTTTATTATTTTATTATTTTATTATTTTATTATTTTATTATTTATTAAAAAAAAGACGTAAAATAAACATAATATTTAATAACAAAACTTTATAACAATAAATATATTTACAAAAAATAAACTTAAAAGGATACGAAAAATTACGCTTATATCACTAAAAATCCCGATAATCCGATCGTTAAACGGAAATATTTAAAAACTTTTTAATCCATAAAAAAATAATTTATTTAAATATTATATTTAATAATTTTTACGGTATAATAATTATTAAAATATTATACGTTATAACGTTACCAAAATATTAATATATATTTAATAAAGTTTTCGATTAATAATTTAAAATTATTTATAATTATATTAAAACTTTTTACTTAATAGTTACGGAATTTAATAAATCTTTTTAAAAAAGAAATTACCGGAATAATTAAATCTTTCCGAAAATATAACAAAATTAATATTTATACCGATAAACGAATTAAAATTTTAAAAGATTTTAATCATAAAAAATACATTAATTAGGTTAATCTTTAAGCGGAAAGGTATATTATCCTTTTTACCAGAAAACCCCGGATTATTAACCTAAAACGTAATTTAAAACGACGATTTAAACTTATTTAATCTTATAAATAAAAACGATAATATAATACGAATTTGTATGTATTTTTTAAGGAAATTAAAAAATTCCGTATTAATTAACGTATAATATCCGTTACGTACGGTTAAACTTTAATTAAGAAGTTATGAAGTTTTATAAAATCCGCTTAATTAACGTTAAACTATTTTGGTACGATATTAAAAAAACTAAATATAACGGCTTAATTATTTTTTATAACCAAAAATAAGTATATTATCATAACGTATATCTTTGAACCAAAAAATTAAAAAAATAGGTTAATATAAATAACCGAAAATATATTATTTTTCGAAAAGCTTAAATTTTATTTCGTAATAACGCCTTAACTTAATAAAAAAAATAATTTTCTAAAAAAAATAAATACCGGTTCCGGTTAAATTTAATAATCTTTTTAAATATTATATTAAAATAATTCGGACTTAAACCAAAAGAGGCCTAAAAATAATTAACCCGGAACCGGTATACTTTTAAAAATAATATATAAAAAAAACCGGTTAAAATTTACGTTATAAAGTTATTTAAATATATAAAATTATAAAAATTATTCGATAAAATTTTAATTATTTATTTACTTATATTACAATTTGTATCCGGGGCTTTAAACGTTATATTTCCGACTTGAAAAAAGGATATTATAACGGTATATTTAAATAAATTTAATAAAAAAACTAAATTTAAAAAAGTTAAATTATCTTATATATTAAAAATAACCTATATAATAATACGGATAATTAAAACGATACGATTTATTAAATAAATAATAACCGTAATAATTAACGGTTTTAACGTTAAAAATCTTTTTAACGTAATCGAAGGTTACCGGGGTTCCGTTTTTTTAATTTAAACCCCCGGAATTATTCGGAAGGTTACCGAAAATAAAAATAACGGCGCAAAAAATTATATTTCCTTTAATATTCTGGACGTAAAATATGGTCGGATTATTTAAACCGCCAAATCTTTTAACGGCGTTTTAAAAAATACCGAAAATTTCGCCAAAAACCCTGACGCAAAAATAAGATTTACGTATTTTTTAACGAAAAGTTCGTATAAAAATACGAAAGAAATACCAAAAATTATTAATCCGCCTTATAAATTAACGGATATATTTATTTTAACGAAAACGAAATTAAGTTAAAATCCGATTATAAAAAAGGTTAAATTTATATTAAAAAAAACGTTATCGATAATACATATTTCGTATATTTTAAAAAATCGGACGAAATACTTAACGTAAAAAACGTTAAAAAGGTAAATTATTTATACAAACGGTATAATATTATATACGGTATAACTGCCTTTTTTAATAATTACGCGTAAAAAAATTTTTAACCAAAAATTAAATAATATCCAAAACGGTACGATCGATAAATTTTATTACGTCCGTTAAAAAAGTTTTTAATATTAACGGAACCGTATATTTTATTTTTAATAACGAATAAATAATTAAATCCGATTTAGAATTAATTTTAAAAAATTATAAGTAACGGAAAACGTCGTACCTATAAATAAACGTTAAAATTAACGTTAACGTACGACTAGTTAACGGTTATATAGATATAAGTAATTTTATAATTTTCGTCGACCGGGAATAAATAATTACTTAAATTAAAAACCTTAAATTTTTTAAAATCGACCTTATTTACGTTAAAGGTATTAAATTAAGAATCCTTATTAATATCTAAATCGAATTCGATTTTTATATACGGAATTAAATTAAAAATATATAAACTAACGGCCATTTTGCGATTAAAGTTAACGTATTCGACGGCTTTGGACCAAAGATATTATCAGGTATTAAGTTTTTATATTAATATAAAGTTAAAATTAATTTCGTTAAAAAAATTATACTTTCCGATTATTTTTTAATATAAAAATAAAAATAAAATTTTTTAAAAAATATCTTTAAAACTTATTTAACGAAAGGTTATAATTACCTATATAATAATAATTTTAGTTATAATTATAACGTTTATTAACGTAAATTACGTTAATTTACTTTAGTTAATAAATAAATAAAACCGTATAATATAATTTTTTAAAATAATAATTAATTATCCGGAAACGTTTAATCTTATTTTTGATAAATTTAGCCTAAAAAAAAATCATTTTTTATAACCCTAAAACCTAACCTTTTTTAATTACAAAAAACGAAAAAATTAATATTATATATAATTACGAAAATAATAAAAAAGTCCAGTTAGTTAATTAATACGAAATTAATTAATATTAAAAAGCCGATATAATTTAGGGTAAATAAATTAATACGGTTAAAAGAATTTTTTTATATAATATAAAACGAAAAAAATACGAAAATAACTAAACGTTCGAATGTTAATTTTTATACCCCTTTATACGGAATTACGAAACCAATAAATATTCCGTTTATTAAATTTAAAACCGGAATAGCTATCGTATATAATAACCTTACGATTAGTAACAAAATACGTTACCTGGTTAATAGTTATAATATTTTTCGAAATAAAGGCGTCGTACTTCTACTTAAAAAGCATAAAATACATATTAATTTTATCGAAAGATAATAAAAATAATTAAAACCGGTTAAGATATACTTACTAAACGTTATAAACCGTTAATTTTTCGATGAAAAATACGATAAACCTTATACCAAAAGAAAAATATTTTTTAAGTATGAACTTACCTTTATAACGGTTCCAGTTTTCGTTATATAAAAAGGATTAAACGTTACATAATAAGAAGACCGTATAATAATTAATTTTAAATTATTAAATAAGATAACGGTTTCCGACGTTTATTTATTACCAGATTAGAAAAATATTATAAAAGATATAGTTAACAAAATATAATTTAATTCCCTTAACGTTTTTAGCTTTTTTGTTTAATTATTAATACGTACGAAATACCGGAATCGTATTATAATTATTAATTTCCGGAAATTAAATAAATTTAACGTTATATCAATAAAATTTCGTAACTTTTTTATTTTTAGCTAACGGTTTATAAATAGGTTTTTTTTCGTATATAAATATTTTATCTACGTATATATTAACGATATTATTATTTTTGATATAAAGATTAAAAAGTATTTAAAATATTAACGTATAATATTAAATATATTTAACAAAATACGGATTTATATTAACGCAAAAAAATCCTTTTTCGGTTTCCTTTTAATCCGTTTATTAAAATATAATATCGACGGAAACGGAATTTCCAAAACGGATAACTGTATTAATATTTTTAAAAAGCTTATTTTCCTTAATACGTTCGATATATTAAAAACCTATTTAAATATAATAATTTAATTACGTAAAAGAATTATATAATACGGCATCAAAATAATACCTTTTAAATAACGGAAAACGGAATTATTAATAAAACTTAAGGAATCGGAAACCTTATTTATTAAAGTATTAAAATAAATAAAATAAATATATATTTCCAAAATTAAATTTATACTTACGGACGAAAAAAAGGTTATATAGAAATAACTTTAAAATTATTTATACGCTTAATACGTTACTTATTATTATTAAAAAATAAACTTTTTTCTTTAAAATAAACGTTTATAAAAAGGTATATAATATTATAATTTTCCAGTTAGCTGGCAAATAAAACGGTTAGGTTATCCCCGGTAAAAATATACCTAAAACTAAAATTAAACTTAATTTTTTTATATTTAAATTAACCTTTAATACGGGAAAAAAATACGGATCGATAAAAAGAAAAGTAATTACCTTAATATAAAGATATAAAAATTACGGAAACTTATTTAATCTAGCCGATTTCCTGTTAACGTTTTTATTAATTACGCTTTAATTAAAAGAATTATTACTTATATATCCTTAATTACCATAAACCTTAATAAAGTTAATCCCCGGTTAATTAATATTATTAATTACTTATCGTAATTTTAACTAAAAATATACCATATCCCGGAAAAATTTAACGTAATATTAAATACGTTATTTTACCTATTTATAATAATTTCGGATTAAAAAACGTTTAAACGGAACAAATTTAATAAATTAAATAACATATAAAACGATATTAACATATAACATTTCCTGGTAAAAAGAATATTATTATCCAAATTATTTCCGTTTTTAATAACGAATTTAAAAGGTATATTATTAAAAAATACGTTATAAATAAATAATATAGACGTATTTATAAAATATTATAAGATATTAAAACCGGCAAACGTAAAAAATAACAATATAAACTTTTCGAATTATAAAATAACTTTTTATATTATATCGGCCTTAATAGTTATAAAAAGTTATATATCTTTCATACTTATATTAAAAACGTATTAAAATTAATTTACGATAAAAAGTATTATTTCGGCAAAAACCGTATAATAAAATTTTTTTATAACGTTTATTTCGTAAAAAAATACTTTAAGATTTCGAAATATTTTAACTTTTATATAATTTGCCTGAAAAATTAAATTAATCGGACCAAGTTTTTAAGGGAATTAATATTTTTATTAACGGTTTAGTTACGGTATTATACGATAATTATAAATTTTATTACGAATATACCGGAAATAACGTCCGTAAATACCTTTTAAACGTTAACCGGATATAATACTTTAAATAACTTATATATTATTTCTTATAAGGTTAGCAAAAAATCGTTACTAATATCGGGTAACATATAATATACTGCCAAAAATTAAGTAACGATAACGTTAAAATTATTATAATTTTGTAATTAAAATCTTTTAACGACGATAATTAATAATAAAAACTTAAAATTTACTTTTACCTTATAAAATAAAATTTTTAACGTTTTAAGAATTAAATTGTTCTTTTTTATTACGTATTATCCGTAAATTAATAAATTATCCGAAAAAAAAACTAAACCATCGAAATCCTTATACGTTTTTATATAACTATAAATCCTAACGTCTTATAAACGGATATAATATTTACCTTATAACACCATTTAAATAATTTTTAATAATTATAATAAAAAAATCCCCGAACGAATTAATACTTAATTTTTAACCTAGGTTAATATTAAATATATTAAACGAAAAAAAGGGATAATAATTTTAAAGGATGCGATTGTTATGGTAGGGCTCAAGTCAGGTATAACCAGTCTATTTTTATGGGGTCGGGTTAAGACAGAACAGACTCTTGTCCCCTTATAAGGATAGGTAAGGGCCTAGGGCCCTTATATGGAAAGAAGGTAATAAGGGGTCCAAGAAAGGAGGGTAGGTTACATAAGGTATGCCAGCCCTAGGCCGCTAGGCCTGCTATGACAGCGGTAAATATCGTAAGAAAAAACTACGTTAAAAAAGTTATATAATTAATTAACCTAATTAATATATTTACCCAAAAAAAATACGATAACCGTTATATTTCGACGGAATTTAATAAAAACGAAACCGTATACTTTAAGCTATATTAGGAATATTATTTACCTAAGTAACCCAAACGGAAATAATCTTTTACCCGAATTGGTCCGTTTAAAACTTTTAAACGGATAAAAAGTTTATCCTATCGTTTCCGTAATATAATTATATAAGCTAAAATAAAGAAAAAACTTATTCGGACGAAAGGTTGCTAAATTTAACCCAGTAGCTGTAAATAATAATAAATAAAAGTAAAAAATCGACGTTATCGTAAATTACCGGATTCGTTAATATAAAAAAACTTTTCGGTTAAATATTTCGTTAAATAAATAGGTTATATAATTAAGAATAATAAATGGCGCTTTAAAAAGGATTTATTTATAACAATTAACGAAATAATTCACGAATATAAAATAAAATATCCGATTAATTAACCGATAAAATACTAAAAAAAAGGTTTTAATCCGCCTGAATAATACCAAAATATCAAATAACGGATACGTAATCGTAATTTTTATTTATATAAAAAAAGGAAATTTAATAAAAGATAATTAATTATATTCGTTATCTTTTTTATATTTATTTCGTTATATTTATTAAATATTGTTTTATACTTATTATCAAAATCTTTAATAAACTTTTTTTATATTTATTTATTTAAATCTTATATATTTTTTTAATTAAATTTACGTTATATTTTTTATACAGTTTTTACTTATTTATACCTTTTTTAAGAAATCTTACGTTATTAAAAAGGTATATATCGTCGACTTTAAAAATATCTACCTATATAAAGGGAAAATTTTACGGGGTTTTTTTTCCTTTTTTTTTATCATAAATTTTTAACAATCCGGAACCTTTTTCGTTTTTTCCGTTTTCCTTAATAAAAAATCCGCTTAATTTACCCTTTAAAACGAATAATCCGATAATAAATCCGTTATAATAAATAATAAAACCGTTAACAAAACCGTACCTAATTTTAAATATTTTAACGCTTAAAAAAACGAATAAAATAATTATTTTAATAAACCTTTATCTATTATCCTTTCGGTAAACGATAATTTATTCGATAATAACGTTAACGAAAAATAAGTTATAAATAACCTTAAAAAGAAAAAAGATAATAAGTTTACTAAATTTATTAAACAAACCAGTTTTTTCGATAAATAAAACAAATAAATTAAAACCTAAAACGAAATCGATATTAAGATATCGATTATTAAAAAAATGGTTACCTTTAATAAAAGAATCGTCCGAAATAACGATATAAATACTTATAATTTCCAAAATATTGCCGATAACTTATTTAAGGATCCCGACAAAAACTTTAGCGTTAAATAAGCTAACCGAATAATTTTTTAAACCAAAATAATATTAAGTTTATTAAAAATATCGGCCAGTTTATCCGAAAATCGGTATTTATGTTTATTATTAACCGTAAAAAAAAGAAACCGGTTATAATAACGTAAATAATAATATAAATAACGGTATAAATAACGAAAAAAACGATAAAAAAAGAAAAAAGAACGTTAAACCGGTTACTTTTATTAATAATAACTAAATAATTAAAATAAGCCGGCAAAAAACGTTTTTAGTTAATTAAATCGAACTTTTCGTTCAAAAAATAAGATACGAATTAATTTTTATCATTAAAAAAGAATCTGATAAAAAGAATAATAATAACGATAAAATCGATAATTTAATCGAACCAAAAGTTTATTTTATCCGAATTCGTAAAAAGTATAATTATAATATTAAATTAATAATTAAAATTATTAAGGAAATTAAAAAGTTTATTATTAAATATAATACGAAAACTTTCGTAATATATCCGTACTTAAAATCCGTTAAAGATAACGTAAAAAAGCGTACGATAGCAAAATGCCAG
Source organism: Monosporascus sp. MG133 (assembly GCA_004155925.1). NCBI lineage: Eukaryota > Fungi > Ascomycota > Sordariomycetes > Xylariales > Monosporascus > Monosporascus sp. MG133. The sequence goes on along the minus strand of QJNX01000151.1, from coordinate 90,383 downwards.
CTAAGGTTACCATTTTAATTACCAGATATTACGACCCGAAAGGTTACTTAAACGGTAATATCGGCGGTTATTTCGTAAAAATGGAATAATTTAACTTATACCAAATTATTTTTATAACAAAAAAAGGTAGCATTTAAGTTAATAATAAAAGCACTTTTTATTCTATTATATTTATATTACGAAAAGATATACGCAAAATTAAACAGAAACTGGACCAAAGAAATATCTTTAACGGCAACAACGTTACCTTTATTAATATAGGCGTTAATATTTAAGCTATCGAAAGTTAAATTAATAACAAAATCGAAAAGGTTATTAAGGTAGTCGAAAATAAGATTAATATAATCCTTAAAGCCGTTAAAAAGGTACCGTTTAGTATAATTACCAACTTAATTAATACTTAATAACGAATTAATATTAATAAAAACATTTTTAAATATATTAAAAAATAAAAAAGTAATTTATTAATTAAAAAATAAGAGTTTCAAATAATATCGTTAAAGTTTTCTGTATAAAACTTAAATAATATATTTTAACATTTATAATTAAAAATTACAGGATTTACGTTTAGGTTTATATACATAAGGTTCGAAAAATTTACGTTAGAGTTTTTTTTTAATATAATTAATATAACTTAATTTGGTAGCATCAGAAACGTAAATTCGTACGTTATACGGTTACTTTTAAGCATAAAAAGGGAACTTATTAAAAATTATAATGGTCCGGGCTTACTTAACGGAATTTTCGATTATATATACTTATAAGCTTCTAGTAGTTTCTGATAACTTAAAGAATAAGACCTATACCTTTATACAGTTATACGTATTTAATATATAGCTACTCGTAATACGTAAAGAACCTTAAATCAAACACCGTTATTCATTACCATTTATCCGTCATCTATTTCACACCTGTTATAATCCCTAACAGTAGGCTATAATAATAAACTGGTCAGAAAAGGCTGAAACTTTTAAAGAATAAATTACCAACTTAACAAATTAAATAAAACGATATAAAAAAATTCTCGAATTAAAAATTTAATTACGCCGATAAAAAAGGTAACTAAAATAATTACAAATACGGACCCCCCCCAAAAAACGTTATTTGTAAAAAATTACAAGTTAATAAAAATAAAAGGAATTAATATATACCTTTTAAAAAAACTTTATGAACGATAATAAACAAACCAAAATTCTTTTTATCATAATTAAAATACGAATTGGGAAAAAAATAATATATTGTTATAATAAATTACGGAACTAACCCGAATTATATTAAATTAAAAGTAATTAACGAATTAGGCTTATTATGGAAAAATAAAACCGAATCTTACGAAATTAAAAATGCAAAAGATATTAAATTTATTTATAATAACGGATAAGTTAATTGCGAAATTAATTACTTCAAAACTTATATTTAAAAACGAAAATAAATTATTAATTTCGATATTATCTTAATACAAAATTATGACATGATTTTTGGCAGAAAATCACTATATTAATATCACCCCTTAATTAATTAAAAAACTAGGTAAATAAAATTTATTTTATTTTCCATTAACAAAAACGATTTAAATTTATTATTATTATTTAATTAATAGCGATAACGGCAAATATAGGCATAAGAACATAACAAAAACTTTATTACCTAAAGGAACATAATATATACAAAAAAAGGGCCGAAATAGATATATACGATACGTTATTATCATAATTAAAGCACGATTACATAAAATAAACGACAATTTATAACATTAGCATTTAAAGTTAAAAGAATAGCTAAAGTATTATTATAATATTATAAATACGAATAATTTAAAAAAAAATAAACTAAAACAAAATTACCAAAATATAATAAATAAAATTGCGAAATAATCTTAAAGGATAATAAAACGATTACTTTATATTTTATATATAATTTAAATTAATAAAAATTATAGGTATTACGGAAATACTTTAAAAATAAATTATATAAGGAATATATTAAACGTTCTAAATTACCAGCAGGATATCCCATATTTTTCGTACCAAAATAAAAATAAAAAGTTACGTTTAATAATCGATTACAAATAATTGAATAATATTACGGTTAAAAATTATTCTTACGGAATTAAATAATTTATTACCTTAAATTTACGAAACGGATATAATTTAATTTGCGTTAAAATAAGATAGGAATAAAAAATAATTTTCAAAATTAAGTACGGATTATACGAATATTTAGTAATACTTTTTAGGTTTATTAATATACCCGTAACGTTCTAAAAATAATTAATTACATATTACGCAAATACCTCGATATTTTTCTTTATTACCTCCATAATATTCTTATTTATTCAAATTCGGAAAAAAAACCTAAAAAAATATATCCATAAGATTTTCTAAATTTTATAAAAAGCTAACCTTTAAATTAATGCCGAAAAAAACAAATTCCATAAATAAAAAATACCGTATTTAAAATACGTCATTATTTCCGGATATATTAAAATAAACCTTAAAAAAAATTTAAAATTAAAAGTATTTATTATAATTACCAAAATTTAAACTTTCCTTAAATTCGTTAATTATTACCGGAAATTCGTTCGTAATTGTAACAAAATTATAATATTTTTATTTAAGCTAATTAAAAAGAAAATTAAATTCTAATAAATAACTGAAAAATCTTTTTTTAAAGGATTAAAAATATAATTATTAATAAGTTAATACTAATTATATACGATTTAAATCGTTTCATGGAACTAAAAACCGATATTTCGGATTATGCATTAAGCGTAATAATCGGATATAAAAATAATTAAAATAGTTTATACCTTATTATATTTTATTTTTATAAATTAAAAAAGTTAAACTAAATTACGTTATTTTAAATAAAAAGTTTCTAATTATTATTAATATTTTTAAAAAGTTTAAATATTACTTTAAAGGAAACTTATATCAAATTAAGATATATATAAATTATAAAAACTTTACCCGGTTTATTACCACCCGAAAACTAACAAAACGATAACTTCGTTATATAAAATACCTTTCGGAATGTAATTTCGTTATTATTTATAAAAAAAAGTTAAAAAAATAACAAAACGGACGTCTTTAATAAACGACCAGATTTAAAAAAAAAAGTTCTTAAGGTTCTATATTAAATATTCGACCTGATAAAAAAAGGATACAGAAAATTACGGCAAATCGTAACAAAAAAAAAAAAAGTTTAATTTGTACCAGAAAATTTAATAATATAAGAATTAATTACTAAAGGAAAAAAAACCGACAAAATTTAAATATTAAGAAAATATTAAAAAGAATAATACGCAAATTATACGAATACCAGTTATACGAATACCTTAAAATTTACAAAACCTTAAAACGATTATAACGTATATACTATTTTCTGAAAATGAAAATAATAATTAAAAAGGTTTTATAAGGATATAACCTATATAACAAAATTAAGACACGACGACATAAACAATACGGAAAATTATAACTATTTCCAGTTATAAAACGACCATAAAATTTAATTACTTTCCATTGTATTACTAAATTATTACTATTAGAGAACCCAGTAACGGGTTTATATTACGATAATATCTTTATAATCGTAAACCGATTTATAAAATGTTCTTATTTTTTATTATTTAACGAAAATATATACGCAAAATAATTAACATACGTTTTTTTAGATATCTTATTAATATATACGGATTTCCGATAAAAATAATATTCGATAAAAATATTATATTTATTTCGAAATTTTAATAAAGTTTTATAACATAATTAAACCTAAAACATAAACTTTTAAGCGCTTTTAAATTATAAATAAATAACCAAATAAAAAGAATTAATTAAATACTTAAAACCTACTTACGATATTATATTAATTATAAATAAAATAATTAGGTTAAAAAGTTATTAATAACTTAATTAACTTATAATACAAATTATTACGAAAATATCAAAATAATACCACCTAACGTTAATTTTAATTTTACGCCAAAGATTTATTAAAATTTACAAAAAAGAAAATTTTAATTAATATTAAAACGATGTTTACTTTAAAATAATTCAGATAGTTATATACGGAAATAAAAATAAAACTAAAATTTTTACGTACCTAAATCCAAAAATATTACAACCAAAAAAAATTAAAAAAACCAACTTTCCAAAAAGGGAAAATGGTTTACCTAGCTACCAAAAATATCCAAACTAAATAACTTAATAAAAAACTCGATTTTAAATATATTGGACCTTATAAAATCGCAAAGAGAAATTCGAAAAATAATTATTAAATGGAATTATTACCCAAAATTAAGTTTTATTTTATCTTTTTTATTTCCTTACTGGAATTAGTAATAGATATAATTCAAGTTAATACGGAACGAAAAAAAAAGGTAACAAAAAACGTATTAATATAAAAAGTTAATAAAATTTTCAATACTAAAAAAAGGACGGTAAAAGATAGTACCTGGTTAAATAAAAAAATTGCCCAAAGTTAAAAAATATATAAAAATCCGTAAAAACCTTACAGAAACTAATATCTGCTAAAAGTTTTTTACCAATAATACCGGAAACGATAAAATTAAAAAAGTTCCAGTTTACGTTATCCAGATCGGACTAGTCGATTACGTTCGCGGCACGAAAAAGCGAAATTATTTCGGCCTTTAATTTGCCCAATTTTTTTTTCCAAACGTTCGAATTTTTTTATCGCTTCCGTACTTTTAATACTTTTACGTAATATTTCGATTTTACGTTTACGTAAAAATTTTTTTTTGGTTTCGTAAACGGGCTAAACGACCAAATAATTCGTTAAAATATTATTACAGTTCGTTAAAACGTTATTAAACGGAAAGTAGCTTTTTTTTTAACAAAACGTTTTTAAAATTCGAAACGGTTTTTTTTTGTAACCAATCGGTTATATTCGTTTTCGGAAGGTTTAAATAAATTATAAGAACTATTTTATTCGGAATAATAAATATATTTTTTAAAACTAAGGTAGGCCTTGTAAACCTTTTTTTTACGTTTGTAACGCGAATAAAAAAACGCACATATATTAAAATTAAAGGTATCAAGTTTTTAAAAAAAAACCAAAACGTTATTACGCTTGCAGAATTTTAATTTTTTAATAGGCCTAATATAACGATTAGATAGGAAAAATAAGGTGAAAAAAAAGAAGTTACTTATTAGATAAATACGACAAATAAATTGATCTTTAAGGGTAAAAATCTTACAAGGGGGGAATCGTATTATAACTAAAGGCCTTGGTTCAGTTAATAAACGGTTGGAGGTTTTGAAATAGATTTCCGATATGGACCTAGAGTTACGTAATGGGCTCGATAAGTTCGAAACGCCTAATTGGATCAAAAGGGATTTGGCGCGTCGAGCCAGTTAAGCCGGGATAACGATTCGAGATGGTTCGATGGGCTTAAACGGATTTAACTACCAGGAGAAAGATATAGCTAGGTTAAGCTAATTAAGCTACAAATAATATATATACGTTCGTTACTTTCCTAATAATTTAGATAACGACAATTTATAATATAATTTAGTTACCTAAATTACTTTTAATATTTATTATTACTAAACGTAACTATATTTTTAACCTATTATTTAAATTCTTATAGTATTATTGCTAACATAAACCGTACGATTAGGGTTTAATAGTTGGTTAAGCCAGTTAGCCGTTATACGATTCTGTTCGACCATTTATTATTTGGTCGAAAATAATCGAACCGACTTCGTTTAATTACCGTTTGGTTACGTAATTTTAAAGTAACGATTACGGTTCGTCTTGTTATAGCTTAGACCGTTTGGAATAACCAAGGCCAGCTGGACCATAACATAATTTCCCTTTTTTAAAATTTTTACCCTAAAAAATTAATTTATTTGTTTTATATTAGATAATAAATAACCTTTCCTTTTACTTTCTATCTTTTTATATCGTTAATCGTTATTATATCGGGACGTATTTTTAAAAGTAAAAAAAAAACTAATTCCGACCCGGATCGCTATAAAAACCTTGTTTTTTTATTAATATATTTAATATAAATATATCTTACTATCCGGCTTATTTTCGTATTAATCGTTTTAATTTTATTGTCGCAAAAAACAAATCTCGTTATAGTTTTTACGTCGAAAGATAATATATTTATTACGATTTTGTTAATATGAATTTGTAAGCAATATTCCGTATTTTTCCAAAAAAGTCGAATTGAAAAAAAGAAAAAGAATACCGAAGCGTCCATTTTTAAGGCGATAACCCGTCTGTAACGTTTCCGTAAATAAGAAAAGATGCTGTGTAAGAAAGTTGCTAAAATAATCCGTCGTAAGGTAAAGGATTTAGATAAATTAGAACGGCAGGAAAGATTTGAGGCCGAGACGTAAGCGGCTAACTAGGTTAACCCCGCCTTTAACCCGTCGTAATTGGATAATATAGATTGGAATGTTATTTCCGGCTTTTCCGACGTTGTTGGTAAAAGTTCTTTAGCAGGCGTTGGGTTTCCATAAGGTTCTTTATAGGTTCCCATGTATTTTTGAACTTTAGGTAATTTTTTTACTTAAATATATATTGGTTTTTACCGGGTTTTTTTTAGTATTAAAGATTTTTTTAACTTTTTATACTGGTACGTTCTTTATTACCTTTTCCTTTTATCTCGTATGGATTTGAATTATGTTTGTTGCTAACTTTAATAAAAAGACATAAAAAACGGAATAGAATTTAATTTTGGGGGGTAATTTTAACTGATAGTTGTTTTTTGAAATTTCTTTTACGACCTTATACGGTCTAATATACTTGAAATTGAAATTTTTATTGGGTCGTTTGATCCGGATGTTTTTAGTAACTAGGTAAATTATCTTTTTTTTTTTAAAAAAAGATTAGTTCCTTTAACCTTTTTGGTTATAGTATTATTGCATTTGGATACGTACGAATTTAAGGTTTGTTTTTATTTTTATATATGATTATTTAAATTATTTTAAAACGAAAATTGCTTTATACTAATTGGTCCTTTTTTTTATAAATCCCGTTAAATCTTTGGCATGAAATCAAAATTAACGTTAGTTAGTATTATTTTAATGTTTTCGTAATAATTTGTAATATAGGCTAATTAGGTTAATAGTAGCTTTTTAACCTAATTATTTGTTTATAATTAATATAATATCGTAAGTAGATTTTAAATATTTAATTGGTTCTTTTTGTATCATTATCCGTTTGTAGTTTAAAAGCTCTTAAAAGTTTATAGTTTAAATTTAACTATATCATAAAGGTTTGGTAAATTTTTGAAATATAATACCTTTATCAGATACGATTTTTATTAAAGGTTTATATATATTAATAAGGTATCTAAAAAAACGTATATTAATTACTTTATGTTTATATCTTTATTAAATAATAATAAATTAAAGAATTTTACAAATTAAGTTGCGATTATAAACGTATTATCGTAATATATATCTACTATTAGGTTTTTTGATAATAATAATTTGGTAATAAAATAAAATAATTAAATCTTATAGTTACTTTGCGACTGGTAATAGTTATAGTTTTCCGTATAGTTTATAACGTCGTACCTTAATTTTGTTATATAAATTGCATTTTTGTAGAACCTTTTTTATTATTAATTTTATTTTGAAGAAATAATATATACGTTATAGCCGTTTTATGGTCTTATAGCTTTTAAGATATCCGTATAACTAATATTTATATATTTTACGCATTAACCTTTTTTAATACTTTTTTAATATTTTGATTTTATTTGTCTTTTCTCTTTTTGGTAGTTAATCGTTATGTTATTAGATTTTTTGATATATATCGGATATCGTTTTTTTAATTATTGCAATTTGGCGTAGTTTTATATATTCTTTTTCTTTCAGATCGAATATTTGATATAAAACCTTAAAAACCTTTTTTTAAATTTAAACATTAGTTTAAAGCGTTCGTTTTGTTTTTTCTTATCCCTTTTTTATAAATAATAATAAAATTAAATTCTAAAAGGTATTTTACGTAACGGAATTATTATCTTGTTAGTTTTTGGGTAATAGTAAACCGGATAGGATTTTTATAATTTATATATATTTTAACTTAATAAAGACTTTCTTTAAGATAATAATTAAATTTTTTACACGCATTAATAATATTTAGGAATTCCTTATTTAGGTTAACGTAATTTAGTTTAGCTTTATTTAATTTATTAAAATAAAGCGTAATAAAGTATAAATTATTTCGATTTCTTTATATCCAATTATTACGTCTAACGTATAACTTAAAATATCGGTTTTTAATTTTACGGAACAATTTCGGTTATATATAATTAATATCAACTCGTTAATAATTATATCTTTAATTTTTTTAAAGTTTTTTTTTTCGGTTATCTATTAAAATTTAATAGTTTTTTTAATTAGGTTAAATAAAGGTATTACGATTTTGTTAAAATTACGAACAAATTTCCAGTAATAATTAACAAATCTAAAAAGGGCTGGATTTCGGTAATTATAATAAGTATATTTTATTCTTAAACTGCTATTATTTTTTTAGGATTTATCTTAATATATTGAAATAAGGCAGGACAGAGTCAGTCCTGATTAGTACAAAATTGAAGAGAGTATTACGAGTAAGCCCAGGGTTCTAAAAAAAATTAAAGTTAAGGTAATTAAATTAATATTAAGACCAGTTTATTTGATAATAATAAGTGGTAAATGTTTCCGGGGTTAGGCCTGCCGAAAAAAGTTTTTAAAAATATATAAATAGTATTAATTAACTAATTAACGGAACCATTTCCTTGGCCCTATACCGTATACCATTTTAACCTTTTTTTTGAAATAAAATCGTTTTCGATTTATTTTAAGAAATAAATAAAAACTTAACGTAATAATTCCGAACGTTTGAAATAAATTAAATATATATAAACCTAGCCGATTAATTAAATTAACGCTTACGCGGTTTATTTTCTAATATTTTTAACTTTGGATTTTGCTTTTTACGTTTTGTTAAATCTTTTCGTTATTTGGTTTTTTTCCGTTTTTTTTAAACTTTATTTTCCGATATTTCCTCGGCGATTAATACCTTATATTTAGATTAACTAAGTTATTTTTAAGGGAAGTAAGGTTCGGGTTTCCGTTCCCTATCCTTAAAAATATTTCTTACCTATTTATACGGTATGATATATTAACTATAAATTCTGGCTTTTGCGCGTTAATTATTTAAGGCTGGTCGAATTATAAACTTTATATTAAGGGTCGGTTTTTTGGACGTCGGATTAGGTCGAATAATTTTGGGTACCGAAAGCTTGATCGGGGGGTAAAGGTATAATTATGTTTAAAAGTTTTATAAATCGTTATTAAAGATAATTAATAAAGGGAATTAGTAAAGATTCCGGTATTTTGCGTATTATAAAGAATAAATTTCCGGTATCTTTAATAAATTTAATATGTATAAATTAAAATTTAATAATAAAAGGTTTTAAGAGTTAATCGGTATCGGATTCGTTATTTTTAACTTCGGTTTATAAGGAAGGAAATTTTCCGGGCCATTTTTAATGTTTCTTTTTAACGTCGAATTTTATAAGTTTTAAACCAAGATATTTTTTAATTATATCGATTATTTTGTTGTTTATTTAGTTTTTACCTTATTTAATTATTTTAATTACTAATTTATTTCCTTAATACGTCAGGCTACGGGTAATAATATAAAGAGTATAAGTAATTTATAAGTTATAAATATAAAAACGAATTCAGGTAAGTATTATAACGATCGTAATACGGACGGAAAGGTCGTTAAAATTTAATTTATCTTACGTTTTCTAATATAATCGGAATAACTGCGGAAAGCGTTTAAAATCTGGGTAAATATTAAATATTAAAAGTAAGCGTTTTAATCGGATATGTAATATGTTAATTTAATAATTTATAAGAATGTTATCGGTATATAATTTTATATAAGCAATTAATTAAACGTATTTTAAATTTTCCGATTAAATCCTTTTTAAATTTATTAAAGATTAATTTAATTTAATTATTACCGATTATTCGTCCGGCTTCCGGAATAATAGTTATAATTTTTAAGGTATTTTTAAGCAATTATTTAGATTAAAATAATAATATATTTAAAGCGAAAAAAGGTACGGTTTTCTATAATTTTAAGGGTATATTATAACCGCATAATTATTATATCGTTTTAGTTTTCTGTTATTTAAAATAACTGTAAGGTAATTTCTTTTATAAATGCCGATTATTTTCATTATAAAGATAAATAAGAATAACCCGATTAAAGCGGTATTCGGAAATAGTTAATTTGATAGGATAGAAAATAATGTTATTATTATGTATTTTTCGAAGCAGATATATTATGTTATTTTTTTTCTTATATAGGTACGTTGGTTAATTAAGCGAGTTTTCCAGAATTCGAAGTATTTAATTTTTTAAAGCTTTTCTTTTTATTATATAAGGTACGTTTTTTAGACGATGATATAATAACGATTTGTAAATTAATTAAAGGATATAAATAAAATGGGGACGGTATTCGATAACTTGGGGATATTAATAACGGGTTAAAAATAATTTGTAATATATAGGTATATATATATATGTTAAAGTATGTAAATATAGGTATGTTTATAGGCGATTTGGTATTAAGATTGGAAGTTGTATAAAAGCGGGAAAGTATTAGAAAGTAATAATAGGTTATGTAAGTAATTAATTAAATACTTTTAAGGTTAATATATTATATTTTTATTTAAAAATTTATATGCGGAAAATTTTCTGAAAATCTTATTTGATATTAAGTAAAAAAAGGAAAAAAATAGCTACCAGAATACTTTTTAGTTAATTACGTACCTTTCGATTTTATATCCGTATTTTCTTCAAAATATCTTTTTTTCATAATTATGTTAATTTTTTAAAATTATATTATTTTTTAGGGTTTTTATATACCAAAACAGATTTTTAAATACTTTTATTTTATTGGTTAATATAATTATAAGTTTTTATTAATCGTTAAATTTACATAATTCGTAAGGTTTTCGTAATAATATAAATTTAAGTAAATTAGTTAATTTTTTAAAAAAGTTGTTTTTTAAATTATTATTAAATTTCGACAATTCATTTTTAGTTTTTAATAATTCCGTACTAATCGGTTAAAAAATTATATAAAATATATATAACCTGGATTTTATTTTAATTTAACGTCGAATATTATTATCGGTTTTTAATATTCTAATATTCTTTATGGCTATATTCCGTTATATTAATTAGGCTTTAAATATTAATTATTATTTTAAACTTTTTATTAAATTTAACGATATTCGTAAATATAATAATTTTATATCCCGTTAATAATTTATTTATAATTTAACGTTTTTTTAATTACCGATATCGTAATATTAAATACGATTAGTATTATTTATTACTTTACACTTTAATAATAAATAATCCGTTATTTATTAAGCTTTATTTTTTTCCATTTTAATAAAAAATACGTTAAACGATTAAAATAAATCTTAATTTTATGCCTAACTTAATTTTCGGTATTATGAAATAATTATCTGGCGGTCGTCGATTAATATCCGTAATATTTATTTCTTTTAAAATATTTCCGCTTCGTAATATTACGGCAAAATCCTTTTTAACGGATTCGATTATTTAAGCGGATAACCATATTATTAAGTATATCTTAAGGACTTATATTAATATCGGAATATCGCGGTTTTTCGGATTATTTTGAATTACTTAACGGAACATAATTTTTTTTAAAATAATTATAAGAATAAAGAATTCGTAACTTTTAAATATATCAAAATATATACCTTTATTAGCCTTATTACCTAATTTATATTAATCGTTACCAGATATTTAAAATTATATTTATTTTTATCTTTAAAGGTTTAATTAAGAGTCGGTATATGCGTTAATAAATCGAAAAACTAAATTTTTAGGTTACCGTAAACGTTTAATCCGACGTAATTAAATTTTTCCAAATTAAAATTAAATAGTTTTATTTAATTCTTATTAAAATATTTCGAACCGGTTTTATTAATTTATTTATAACGTTATTTATTAAAAACTTTCGATATATTATCGGTTTATTTATCCAAATATTGAAATGGTGCAGGGTGCAGGGCTAAGAATGTAGGCCCACTGATTAATTAGTTAGCACCATTTATGTATTTCTAAAAGTTCTTTTTGCCGGGCGTAACCTTAACTTATTTATTATTTATTTTAATCAACATAATTATTAAACAAATTAGTTTTAATATTAAATTAATTAAATTAAATTAACTTTTTTCTAGAACTTTGGATTTATTCGTAGTACCTTTTTTTAATTTCGTGTTAATTAGAATTAACTTTATCCCGTTTTATTTTATTTGGTTACCAAGAAAAGGAGATTGGCTTTAGTTAATTACCGAAGTAGCTTTTAATCTCTTAATTATAAGGCGGAATAGATAAGGTTTTGATAGAAAGCGTACGATAATTATACGCGATTACGATTACGATTATAATTACGGTTACGATAGCTTAAACGGCATACGATTAACGGCCGTAATGACGATAATAACGCGACGTTTCGGACGATTAATAAAAGAAAATTATTAAATTAAGGCCTTATACGAAAATAGTTTTATTTAAACGACGGCGAAGGAATACGAACGTATATGTTACGGTCGGGGTCTCCGTGACACACCTCCAGCCTATATATGCAGCTGTACGCACCAGAATGATTGCCACAATTGCGATCATTCCACCAATCTTTTGTTAATGCCCCGGTGGTGTAACGGTAATGGTGCTAGCCGTAACAGTATATAGGTAACCGGTTTGGGAATATGGATTAATGACCTAAGTTTTAGACCGGTTACGTAATTCGGATCGATATACGTATTAATAAGAAAATTACGTAATAAAATAAATTATAAGATTTAATTAATAAGGATTAAAAAATTAAAATTACGTCGTTAACGCCGTAATTATTAAAATTTAAATTAATTAAAATAAATAAAGCGACGATAAAATTAACGATATAGATAAAATAACAAATACGATTAAAAAAAGGAATAAGGTTAAAAATTTATTTATTTTGCATATAAAAAAAAGTATTGAAAAAAAATAACGTTTTTTAATATAATATAAAAACTAGGTACGAAACGTTATAAAATATATTTTAAACTTTTTTAACGTTAATTAGGTAATATTTTATTTAGTTATTAATAGCTGGTATTATTTAGGATTTATTTTTCCTATTAACTTTAAATATTATAACGTTTAAGTTAATAATAAAAGTATTAATTAGCAAATTAAAAAGGGCGTAATTAGATAACCGGCGACGTAACAAGGATTAAAATAAAATTATTTGGACGGATAATAAAAAAAGGAAGTTATTTATTTTCAGGTTCGAAAAAAAGCAAAACTATATTTAAAATAATTATCGTAAACAGTTATTTATTTTATGCTTAAATAATTTAAGAACCGGTAATATTAATTAATTTAAAATAAATTTTAATAAATTTGCTAAAAATTTATTAAAACTTTTTAAAATTATTACTAGTATTATATTTCCTTAATTTTTCGAATCTTTTTTTAAGTACGATTATTTAATATTAATTAATAAAAAATTCTTACGATAATAATCTTAGCGAAATTAAATTCCAAAATAATAATAATTAAACCGGATCTTTAAAATTAATTAAGGATACGGATAGTTAAATAAAATCTGGTATCATAATTAACGTATTTAAAGGACGAAATTTTATATTAACTTAAGGATTATTTATATTATTTATCAAACTTATAGTATTTATATTAAACGTTTTATTTTTTTATAAGATTAATTAATAAAAATTCTATTTTTTTGCGGATATTATAAATAAATTTTTGTTTTTATGGTCCTTTTGGATTTTTCCGTTTTTTCCGATTTTCGCTTTTTAAGTACCGCAGTTATAAATTAGCTTAAGGAAGTTAATAAATTATTGAAAAAAATATAAAATTTCCGAAAATAAGATAATTAATAAGGTACCTTATTAAACCGATAGTTTTATTATAAAGGACGGAATTAAAGTTATCCTTAATAGAATTACCGATTGGAATAAAGTTATATAAATTATTCTAAAAGTTTTCAAATTATAAAACTTTAAGTAAATTTGGACGGTAAAAAATCGATTAAAGATTTTAACGAAGTAAATTTAGTATAAAAAGCTTAATTAGGTATATAATTATTATTTAAAATACGTTATTAAAGTACAAAATACTATTAGAAAATCTAAACTAAAAAGGAAAATAGCTAGTAAGGACGAATATATCGAAAGTTTATTAAAAGGTATATCCGTTAAATATTTCGAAAACTTTTTTCATAATGCGTCCATAAAGTTTAAGGATTTATACGTAATAATTTACGATAATATATGGTTATTAATTAAACCCTAGGCTGTTAATAAGGCTGTATTTTTTAAATATAAAGGCCGTATACGACCTTAAGTAAATATCTAATTTAATCTTAGCCGAAAAAATAAAAACCGGTTTTATTTAATTTAATAAATTAAATAATTTCGATAAAAAAGTTCGCTTTTACGATAAACGATATTTAACCAAACCGATTAGGTATTTAAAATTACTAGCGTTTTTTATGATTTAAAGATTATATAAGTACGATAAATTTAAAATTTCGAAACTTTTTAAAAACAAATCCGGAACTAAAAAGTTACCCGGATTTTATAATATTACGTTCCGCCTGGATAAAAGGTATTTTAGGCCTAAATATATGATACAGATCCGTCGATTAATATAATTAATTTCCAGCCGGATAAATATAATCGATATAATTTTTACGGTAAATAAAATAAATACCGAAAATAAAAAGGTTACCGTAATAATTATTAAAATTAAGGTAAAATTATAACAACTTTAACTAAGATATTTATTAATTTTATTAAAAGTTAAGATATAATAAGTAAAAATATTATTTATTTATTAATATGGAAACTATCGGATTAATTTTATTTACTAACGATAAATATAATTTTGTTTTGGAACTTTTAAAAATAAAGCGATATTAAGTATAATTCAATTTTTTTAGATTTTAAAAAGTCAAATAATCGAATAATAAATTCCGATTTGGAAAAGATTTTAAAATGGATTTATGGTTTATTAACCTTCCCTGGTCGATAAAAGAAAATGCAATATTTTAATCGGCAAAACGATATTTTCCGAGGCGTAAAAAATTTACCGATTAGCCCCGATTAAGATATTAATAATCCAGTTAAATTTCCGAAATATATTATAATCTTAAATTTAAATCGATAAAAAACTAATATTAATTAATTTAAAGTAACCGACATTACCATAATTTATTTCGTCGATTAAGACGGAAAACCGTTTTATAAAAAAGTATTTTTGTATAATTAGCTATAAAGCGTTTTTATTAAAAGTAAAAATATCTGATATTTAAAGGAAATCCGAATTTTGGAAATTAACGATTTTAATTAACCGATTATATTTATTAATATTATATTAATTAAACGTTTTAAAAAGAAAAAAAAGAAATCCGGAGGTATAAAAAAAATAAAACCGAATACGAAATTAACGAGGATGATATAATGTACGAAAGACCTTTTTTCCATAATATAAAAGTCAGTATTTAGATAAATAATACCTTTCCGATATTTATTAATATCCTTAAGTTAGACGATATTATTTAAATTAATAATATCCTTATTTATAAAAGCTTAATTGATAAATATATAATTAAATTTTGGGAAAAAAAGATTAAAAAAAATGCCAAAAGAAAGTTTAAGATTATTTGGTCGGAATTGATCGAAATTTATCTAGATTTCGGTAAAGTTTTTAAAAATTTTATGGCTATTAAGATTTTAAAGGTATTTGGTTGCAAAAATTAAGAAACAATTAAGATAATCGAAACCGAAATATAAAAGTTAAAAGCCTTAAATTCGAAAAAGTTTATTAGGATTTTTACTATGAATATCGGTTGTAAAGTGAAAAGCTAGAAAAAAACCAATATTATATTAATTTAATAATATAGTTTAGCCGAATATATTACTTCGTTATTTAGGCTGGTAGTCCGAATAGGCCATAAAGGTAATAAGGACCTGATTAATGGAATTATCGATATTAAAGCTAAATTTAACGTTATTATTATATTGTACGTTAAACGATACGGATTAATTATACGATAAATTTACGTATTATTTATAGGTTTTAATTTTTAAAAAAAGATTTTTTCGAAGGTTTAATTAAAGTTCCTGCTTAATTAGCCGGCTGATTAATTATTATTTTTTTATTTGTCGGCGATAACTATTACGTTACGTAATTATTAATTTTTAGATTTAATTTTATAACCAAATCGAAAATAATATTTAATATAAACCTTAAAGTAATAAAAAAAACCCTAAAAGTTGGTTCGATAAAAATTATTATTCCGTTAGTTTTAGTTAAAACAATTATTTATAATATCTGTATTAATAAAAAGCTAGAAAACAAATAGCCGGTAAATTTATAAGCCGTTTTATTAACAAAAGTAAGTTTAAAAGTAAAAAAGTAAATAAACGTTTTATAAGTTTTTATATTTTTTCGATTAATAATATTTATATTAATTAGGACCCGGTATTTATTTAGAAAGTTATAAGCAACCAGTTAAAACCCGGAAATATTATTTTAGGTTAATTTAATAATAAAGAACTTATATACGTTTTATACGGAATTTTATAAAATAAAATACGCGACAAGATTAATAATAACCGATCGTTATAAATTAATATTATATACAAACCGAAATTAAAAAAAGTAGTTTTTATTAACGACGTACCGCTTAATAAATTATTATTACCTGGAAACACCGATTAAATAATTAAAAAACTAAAAAAAAAACGATAAATTATTAATTAATCCGGAAAAAAGGTAAATAAATTACGAATTCCATTAACTACTTTATTTCCTAAATTCGTTAATATACTGCAAAATATTCGATTTACCGATAAAAAAATCGAAGCTATTTTGGATTAATTAGGTAACAAATTTACCCGTACGGAAAAAACCTTTTTTAAAACAATACTATACCGAAAAAAATTATCTTAATTTAAAATTAAAAAAATGCAATAAAATTAAGTAATATATTATACCAAATTACAAAATTCGGACAATCTCTTATAGGGTATAACAAACTAAGGGCATTATTATATTAGCTAGCATAAAAAATAACCTAATCGACGTATTACGAATCTGAATTTAAAAAAACGTATTCGAATAATTTTATGCGGTATATAAAAATACCTGGTTCCTTATGCAAGGTTGATATAGGTTCAAGTCTTATTTTCCAGGCTGAGCCAAATATACAGAAAATCATTACATATATAATCCACACGATAGATACTATACCCAGTATCTTCGAATACGATAACTGATCAATGGTCTTCACGGTTAAGATAGATTGTATACCTCAGTCCCATAGAACCTCACTCTGAAGCAGAACTTCACTCTGAAGCAGACTGATGCGTGGTTGCCGATAAGCTTCGACTCTGATGAACCTTATGCCAGCTGGCTCCACGGTTCCGCATGGTCGCAGTAAACCTTAAGGATAAACCTTAAAAATAAACCTTACCTAGTTCCTTATAAAGAAAAAGGATAACGGTTTACGACTAATTAATTTTGCGATAAAACTTAATGTAATTATTTTACGGGATACGTTTATGCTAGATAATTACGACGAATTTTCCGCAGATTTTGCGATATACTTTTTGGTAATTTAGTGGACTTTTTTTTCAGGCAACGATCAAGTTATTTTGGCCCTAGCCAGCAGAAATTATATAACTTTTTCGATACCGTTAAAGTTTTTAAGAATAATTACCTTATTTTAAAGGTTATTAGTTTTATAACTTATTTTTATCGCATTATAAAAAGGATTTTAAACGATTTAATACCCGATATAATCCGCTTATTCGTTAATAATGTTAGTATTAAGGGCTCGAAAACTAGATATAATAACGAAAAATTTTCCTAAGGATCCGGAAGTTCGTTTATAAGCATATCGTTAACATAAATAAACTTTTTTTAATTACAAATTTGCCGGTACCTTAATTATGTTACAGTACAGGAACAGGGGTTCCTGTCTTGGAGAAACCGGCCTCCGGAGCCTGGTATGGGCTCCTTACGGCTGATCTTCGGGTAAGGAAAGTTTGGCTTTTCCCGCGCCAAGATATGGTGATCTGGTGGATCTGGAGGATTTGGGACCAGATTTAACAGATTTTATAAATCCACGATATATTCGTTAAATCCAGGATAGATATATATAACGATGGGTTTCCTTTATAAATAGTACCTATTTAGTTTTGCTTTTTAATTATTAATTTAAGCTTTTAATTAAAGGTAATTATACCGTTTTTTAGTTAAGGGAAAAGTTCGTAAATTTTTTTAACGAATATTTTATTTATTATGTTATTATTATTTATAAATTAAGAACCTTTAATTTCGGATATTATTTATACTTTTAGGTAAATATATAATAAATTCGTTATATTTTAATAATTTTTTAATTAATAATTAATAAATAATTTAAAACCTAATTAGGTATAAACTTTCCTTAACTTAATAAAAACGATATTATAAAACGACATTTAGTAAATAAATAATATAATCGATTTTTATTATTAATTAGTAAAAAATTAATAATTAAATTAAAAAATTTATTTTTTATTAAAAAAGTTTTTTAATTAATCGATAATATGTTATTAAAGGTTATTAAAGTTAAAGGTTAAAAAAAGCTTTCCTTTTTTTAATAATAATTAATTTTTGCTTTTAAGAAGATAAAGAAAATTATTAAAATACGGCTTAAGGAGTCCGATTACGAGGAAGAAAAGGTTAAGGAAATTCCTGTTATAAAATCGGAAAAAAAAAAAGAAAAAGAACTTACGATTAATTAACGGCTGGATTTTGTGGTTAAGGAAGTTATAAGATTTTAAAAAGAAAACGTTAAATTTGTCCGATAATTAAAAAAGGTTTTTATTTTTTTAGGAATTATTTTCCGATTAAAAACGTTAATATTTTTTTTGCAGATACCTGCTTTTTATTTGCGAACTTTTTTTTTTGTTTATTATAAAATATTTAATATTAAAAGTTATAAATTAATTATTTTTAAACCTTATAACGGAATTACCGATATGGAAAGATTTTTGGTTAAGGCCAGATTTTATTTTAAATGGTACGAAAGTTTTTTAACGGAAGATTACCAAAAGGTAATAGTTATTTTTTAGTTATTTGTTAAAAAAATATTCGATTAATTCGAGTTTATTTTTAGTAATTATTTGATATATTTCCTTAATAATTATTTGGATATTATTAATTACGTTTTTAGTAATTATGGATATTTTAAAAAACGGATACGAATTTTATACGGAAATGTAGATATATTATAATATGCGGTTAAGAAAATGTACGATTTGAAGTAAATTACGTTAGCTGCCGAATACGTTACCGAATTTAATCGATTGGTAATTATTTCTAAGTTATTAAAAGAAGCATTATTTTTTTTTATGATGGCTTAAAGGAATAAGTTAAGGATGAAATGTTTAAAGTATTTAAGATTAAACCTTTTAAGAAATATATTAATAAGGTTATTATTTCCGATTGACATATTTTCGATCGGTACTTTGAGAGGAAAGGTACCGGTAGACGAAATGGTAATAAACGTTCCAATAAAAAAAAAATAAAGGATAGATTTTAGAAAGAAGTTAATATAATTTTAACGGAGTTTAAGAAAGATAAGTTTAAAGTTGAATATTTTAATTGTAGTAAGAAAGGTTATTTTAAAAGCGAATGTTATTTTCTAGCGAAAAAGGGAAAACTTTAAAAAAGTTTTTAAAGGGATAGGATTTTTTAGCTTAAAAAGAAAATTTATGCGGCCGAATAAGATATAGATAGTGAGGAAAAGAATAAAAAGAAAATAAGTATTATTTCCGTTAATTAGGAATTTATTATTATTACGACTAGTAGGGTTAAAAGTAATAATTTAAATTATAAAAATTGTATTATTTGCAAAAATATTATGATTAAAGTTTGTAAATATTATTTAGGACGAGTAAGTTTTGAAGTAATTATTGCGTTAAAATATATTTATTATTTCGATATATAGAAGTATAAAATATACGATTACGACGGTTAGTTACGAAAAGATTTCGATAATTATGAATAGTTGTTTTCCGAATATTATATTTTTTCCGAATATATAGTATATTTTAAATTAGTAGGAAATTATGGGTTTTTATATTTTATTGTTTGTTATAATTATAGTTGCATTATTTATTAGCGAATTAAAAAAGATAATAATTTTTAGTTAAAATATAACGAAAAAACGTTTATAGAACCAGATAATAAATGTAGATATATAAAGATTCCTTAATAGCTAAATTACTTTAAGTTTTGTTATTTATATCCTGAATTAGAGCAAAATTAGAAGGTTATAACGTAAGGATATTTATATTACGTATTAGTACCTTACGACAAATACGACTTTTGAGTTATAGGAATATTTTTTTCGGAAGTTTATTTTTTTGAGCTAATAATTTATAAAGTATAAGATCCGAGGAAAAACTAGAAAAAGATAATTATTTTTAAATGCCAGCTTGGTAATAAAAAATGGTTTAAGTATATGGATAATTATTATATTAAGTATGTAGCTAGGAAAGTACGCGAATAAAAACGTTTTTTAACTTTTAGGATATATTAGCTAAAAAATTACGGAAGCTTTCGAAAATAAGGTATTAAGGAGCCCTTATATATAAGACCTTATGTAAGGTAAAAAAAGGCATACGGAATTAAATCGAAAATTTTATTTATTATAGAAATAAAATATTTAATGTTATAATCGATTCCGGAGTAAAAAAAATTTTTATTTTTTTTAGGGTAACCGAAAAATATCGGATTTTTTGGAAATATAAGTAGTAATTTTATAAGTTACGAATAATAAATAAAAGTTTATCCATTTATAATAACGGTTAAACTTTCCGAAAAATTAAAAAATTTAAGGTTTAGATATAAAGATATTTAAAACGGATTATTTTTGATATTGCCGACATTTTAGGATACGATATTACTTTAAGAATACCGTAATTTTATTTTAATAATTTATTAATTAATTGGAAAAAATAAATATTTTTATAGGATAATTTTAAGGAAAAATTTTATAAAATTTATTACGTAATTAAAAAATTTAAAGTTTTTAACCTTACCGTAATAATACCTTTTAAATATCGACGGTTTAAAAAGCTATTTAAAAAACGAATTTAAAAAAAACTATTTAATTATAATTAATAAGATTATAAAATTTTTATTAAAAAAAGATATTATTTAAAATTTTATTAAATTTATTATATAAACTTTAAAAAAATTAAAATTTTTTGGAAAAGTTTTTAACGGGATTTTGAAAAAAATATATTTAAAAATCCGAATTATTTATAAGGTATTTAATTATAATAATAATAAAAATAAAAAATAACAAAATTAAAATCGATAAAAATAAAAATTTAATATATTAACGAATATATAATTATTAATAACTAAATAATATTATTATCAAAAATAAATACCTTTTAACGTTAATAAATACCATAAAGGAAAATATTAATAAAATTAAATAATTTATAACTTTAAACTTATTAAACGTTTATTATTTAATTCGAATAATTAAAAACGAAAAATAAAAGATTACCTTTAAAACTATTTATAAATATTATGAATATAAAATTATACTATAAAACCTAATTAATATCCCAGTTAACTTTTAGCATATATTTACTATTATTTTACGGAAATTCTTAAATAAATTCGTTTTCGTTTATTTAAACAACATTTTTATTTATTTAAAAATTTTAAAAAATATAAAAAACAAATTATTTAAATATTAAAAATATTTAAAAAGGTTAATTTATTAATAAACGTTAAAAAAAACGTTTAATATATCCGGAAACTAAATTTTTTAAACTTTACTATTATCCCGGAATAAATTTAAATCCAAAATTTTAAATTAAAAGTTATCGAAAATTAACCGATTTTAAATAAAGTTACCGTTATTAATATTCGTTAATTTTTAAAATTTACCGGTTACGTACGGCTTTTAATTTAAAATTACGGCAAACTTACCAGCCCTTTAACTAAACTTATTACCAAAAAATACGCTAAAAAAAATTCAAATTTCCAAAAAAAATAAAAAATATTTTCCAAAAAATTAAGGACAAAATTATCAATACCCCGGTAATCAAATTACCAAATTATAACAAAAAAAAACAACTTAAAATAAACGTTTTAAATTACGCTTTTAAAATAATTCTAAAATAATTAAAAAATAACGGAAAATGGTATCTAATAATATATTTTTCCAAAACCCTTTAAAACGCAAAATTTAAATATCTTATTTATAATAAAAAGTTACTAACAATTATTTTAACATTTAAAAAATAAAAATTATTTTTTAACGGAATTAAAAAATCGTTTAATATTTATTTAAACCATAAAAATTTTACTTAATTTATAATAACCTAAAAATTAAATAAACGCCATAAAAATTAAATAATTTTTTATCTAAATTTAACTTTAAAATTTATTATATTAAAAATAAAAAAAATATGTAAACGGATATTTTAAACCGACAAAAAATTACGATTTAAAAATTTCCAAACGATATATATAAATATTATATCGAAAAAATAATAAAATAATATAATTATATATAACTTTAAAATAATTTATTCCAAAAAAATTAACTTAATTTAAAAACTTTTATAACTTGAAAAAACCCTAAAAAATTAAACAGTTAAAAAAAACGATAAAAATTAATTATTATTTCGCGGCAAAATTTATATCCCCTATTAATAACCCAAAAAATTTATCAAAAATTCCATAAAAATCCTTTACATAAATACCAAAAAATATTTAAAATTATTAAATAACTTTAAAAAAAAATACGATTTCTTAAAACTTTACCAAATAATTAAATAAATAATTAAGGATTATAATATTTATAACAAAATAAAAATAATTTACCATAAATTATATAACTTGTTATAACTTACAAACATACTTAACAAAACATAAAATACCATAACTTAAAATTTTATTATTAATTTCCTTATATTAAAAAACCTAATTATTATAATTAAATATAATATAATATAAATAATTATTAACAAATTTATTAAATATAAATATTTCTTACCTTTCAAAAAAACCGTAATAAGAAAATAATTAACTTATACCTTCGTTCGATATTATTTCGATAAATACGGAATATTAAAAAAAATTATCTTTAACCGAAATAAACTTTTTATATCCAAATTCGGTACTAACTTTTTTAAACAAATCGGTATTAAGTTAAAATTTTCCATAACTTATTACCCCCAAATAAACGATTAAACGGAACGATTAAATTAAACCTTAAAATAATACCTTCGAAATTACGTTAATTATTAATAAAATAATTAAATTAAACCTTTATTATTTACGTAAATAATTTATAATACGTCCGTTAATAAGGACATAAGCATATTACTTTATATAATTATATACGGACATAACGTAATAATTTAATAACTAAAATAATTAATACGTAAAATACCAATTATTATTACGGTAACTTTATAAATAAAAATAATAATAATAGAAATTAAAATAATATAAACCCGATCTTAAATTAAATTATAATTTTTGTAAAAAAAAATAACTTAATATTATAATAAGAAAAAAATTAAAAAATTAATTTTAACGAATGGAAATAAAATTTACTTATTACGTTAAAAACAAAACGTAACGTTAAACTTTTCCCAAATTAAAACAAAAAAACCTAATAATAAACTTAATTTTAAAAAACTTAACCCGTTTAAAATTAAAAAAGTTATTTTAGAAACTAATTACAAATTAATATTACCCAAAACCATAAAAATATACCCTATATTCCATATTTCCTTATTAAAACCAGCCCCAAAAAACGTCTTATTCGAAAAAAACCTTAAAATCGAAAAGGACGATAACGAATACGAAATCGAAAAAATATTAAATTTTAAAATAATTAAAAACAAAATTTAATACTTAATTAAGTAAATAAATTACCTACTTAAAAATAATACCTAAAAATTACTTAAATACCTAACGAATACGATAAACCTAATTAAAAACTTTTATTAATAAAATCCTAATTAACCGTTTCTAATAGGGCCAAAATCGCAAGCGATAACGGCCCCCCGCCTAGATCCAAACCTTCGACGTTTTAACTTAAGGAAATAAACGCTTTTACCGTAACGTTTATTTTAAAAACAAATCGTATTTACTCCATTTCCATACAACGCTATTCTTCTTCTAACCTTTCCCGTTTTTCCAATTAATCCAATTCCAAACCCTTTTTTAATATTTTTAAAGCTTTTTTTTAAAAAAAAATCCTATTAAAAACGTAAACGTTTTAATCTTTTAATAAATTCTTTTTACTTTTCTTCTTACCGGCATCGTAATTTATTTAATTCCCTTTTTATAACTTTTTAATACTTTAAAAAATTATCTTTAACCTTTTATTACTTTTATTATAATCGTTATTAAATTTCGTTTATTTTCTTTAACGAATTTATAATTTCCGCGTTACAAAAAAAACGTTAATAACGCGTATATTAATTATAACTTAAATATTCCAAAAGAAAAAATTAGTTTAATTAAACCAAATATAATTAAAATAAAAAAAACTTTAATTTCGAAAATCCTAATTAAATTAACGCGAATATTACGGATATTACGTTAATTTTTACGTAATTATCTTTTTCGCTTTTTTCTTTTACTTATCATAATAAAATTAACTAAAAAGTTACAAAAAACCTTTCCAACAAAACAAAAAAAATTACTTACGGTTCTTATCTTTAAGATAAAAATCCTTAAAAAAAGGAAATAATATTATAATACAGGAACAGAAGTTTTTATCTTAAAAAAACCGGTTTCCGAAACCTGGTATAGGCTTTTTACGGCTAATTTTCAGATAAGGAAAATTTAACTTTCCCCGCGCCAAATATGGTAATCTGGTAAATCTGGAAAATTTAAGACCAAATTTAACAGATCTTACAAATCTACGATATATTCGTTAAATCCAGGATAAATATATATAACGATAAGTTTCCTTTATAAATAGCACCTATTTAATTTCGCTTTTTAACTATCAATTTAAACTCTTAATTAAAGACAACTATACCGTTCTTTAGTTAAGGGAAAAATCCGCAAACCTCTTTAACGAACACCCCATTTATTGTACTATTATTACCTGCAAATCAAAAACCCCCAATTTCGGATACTGCTCATACCTCCAGGTAGATATATAACAGGTTCGTTACAAATTAATATAAAAAAGTTTTAATGGTATCAAAAAATTGCCGTTATAATCCGATTTTTTTACAGATCGATTAGGTGCCGATCTAATATTACCAAAATGGTTAAAATCCTAGAAATTAAATTATACAAAAACGTTGCGGAAATTAAACCCTTTTTAGTTATTACCGTTTATTATCGAATTGTTATTACGTATTATATTTTAAAAATTAAACTTTTTACGAATTTATTCCGGAAAAATAAACTTTTAATTTAAAGACTTAATTAGGATTTGGTAATAAAGACCTTAAAAAAAATTTTACGATAACCCCGATTTTAGTTACTTTAAATTATAGCCCCAATATAAAAGAATTATTATAAAAACCGACGCAAATAAGGTCGGCTATAAAGGTACTTTTAGCTAATTAATTAATAAAATCGAGCATTCCGTACGTTATGAAAATGGTACTTAAAAAGGCGCAAAATTAAATTATGATATTAGTAAATGAAAATATCGAATTATCTTTAAAAGTTTATGGAAATTCCGGAATTATATTTATAACGTCCGATTTTAAGTAGAAATTAATAATTCTTTAAACTTTTTGCTTAATATTACGGTTATTCGTTAAATTGTTAGAATAAATATGTTCGATTTCCAAATTAGGCATATTTCCGGTAAAAAGAATTTAGTTACAAATAGTTTGTTCCGAAAATTACCTGATACCTTTAACGCGTTAAACGATTAATAAAAGGAAGAAATCGACGACTTTATTAATATGTAATTAAACGTTATTCAGTTTAATTTTATCTTAATTAGGATTTCATTAATATCTTTCGAAATAAGGTAAAAGTTTTTTATTAAAAACTAGTTTAAAAAGTTACAAAAATACGTAAATTTTTTAATAATATTAAAAGTTTTTAATTACCTTTATGGAATCCTGAAAAGAAAAAAAAGAATTTTTAAAATAAAAGTTTTAAAATATTATATCTAGAACGGAATTTTTTAGCATAAAGTAAATAAACGGTACGATAACCGTAAAGTTATTAACTCCGAATAAAAATGTTTTACGGTAATTAAGTAATATTATAAAGATTACGGCCATAAAAGGAAAAATTCGACCTACTACCGTATAATAATTTTATATTATTAATACGGAATATTTGGCCATATTCAAAAGGTAATACTTACGTATGTTAAATATTAAAAAGTAACAGATCAGCATTTCGGAAAAACTTATAAATTTTTGTAATTTATTAATATAATTATTATTTAAATAATCGATATATAATATATATTTACGGATAATAATTATAAAGTTATAATCGAAATAAAGTATAAATTATCCGATTATTTGGAAATAAAAGTTTTACGTTTAATTACGTTAACAATAATTAAAAAGTTTTTAAACGAATATATTTTTTACCGACACGATATTCCGATCAAAATTAAAATTAATAAAGATTCCGAAAATAAAAGTAAGGTAATTAAAATTTATAATATATTCGGAATTTAACAAAAAGTTAAAGTTACGTACGTTATTTAGCAATAAGGCTTAATCGAAAAAAGATACGTTCTAATTATTAAAGGTTTAATAAAAACGATAAATAAAATTAATAAAAAATGGGTTAAATTTTTACTTAAGATGGTTTTTACCGATAATATTATTATAAAAAGTTACGGCCTTAATTTTTATAAATTAATATACGGATAAAAAACGTTTTTATTAATCGAAATAATTTTACCGATATAACGAATTATAAATTAATATCTTAATATTCCGAAAAAAGATTTAATTACGTAACGGATTCGGTTTTTTTTAAAAAAAAAGCTAAAAACGTAATTAAGGTTATTAAGGTTATTATTAATTAGCGTCATAAGGTTACCAGATTTATAAGTAAAAGGAACGGAAATAAAATAAAAACTAAACTTTTAAAAGTAAATAATTTAATATTATTATATACTACGTTACGATATATAAATATATTTAAATATATAAAGGTAAAATATTACTAAATTAATCCGTATTTAATTAATAATATTATTAATCGAAATATTTATTATTTAAAGGAAATTAATGAAATAAAATTATAAGGTATTTTTTTTTGTTAATAGGTTAAAACAATTTGTAAAAAATAAAAAAACGATTAAACGAAACCGTTTATTAATTAACTTAACGATATTATATCGGATACTTTAATCTTTACGAATATCGAATTATTAAACGACTAGTAACTTAAAGGTTTAAAATTTATAAAGATAAATATTAAAGTATATATATTTAGTAATCGATTTAAAAGTTACGTAGTTATGGACGACGATAATATAATTGAAATAAGTCGATTTAATAAAGGAAAAAAATTAACGTAATTAATTAAAAAGAATTAAAATATAAAAACTGTTTTTTTTTCGATATTTTTGAAATTATGTTAATTATTATTATAGATAACGATTACCTTCCGTTACTTATAATCAATTTATCGACTAATAAACGTTCGATATTAAGGATTTAAGGTATAACGTTCGACTTTTTTCCGAAGTTATTATTTAATAAGTTTTAAAATTATTAAATAAATATTATTACGAAAATTCTTTTTTTATAAAACCCGATAATAATTAGTCCAAAATATTTTAAATTAATCGTTACAAAAGCTATATTTATGATTTTTAATGAATCCGATATAATTATTATAAAATGTTTTATAAAATCCCGGAATAAATTAACATCCGTAAAAAAGTAATATATTACATTAATTAGGACTTTCCGACATTTTATATTACCGTTTGTAAAATTTATAAAATATAACGTTAAAAATACCGAATATTTAAATAAATAAACCGGTCATAGAACGAAAATTCTTAATAAGTAACATTATAAATGGAGTAATAAAACCGGTTCGAAAGATTTTAACAAAAATTAAATAGGACCGGTTATTTTTAGTTTGGAGAAATTTAATTATATCGGATTAAACGTTTACGGTAATTTAAAAGTTTTCGTTTTTAATTTACTAACGTATATACCGATTTTTAATAGAATTTCCGTCGATAAAGATAAATATAGTTTTAAATATTTGATAACGATTAATATAAATTAGGTAATAAAGATAATAAGGTATATATTTCGATATATTCTAAAATTATAAGTTGTATGTTATTATGTTTATTTTAAATTTTTATTACGTTTTGTTAATAGTTAAAAATAATGCGAAAAAAACCGGATATTTTAATACTAATATAAGGCCCTGGTATATAATTAATAATACGGTTGGCTGCTTGGATAATTAAAGCCATCGAAAAACATTTTACCGTGGTATTATAAGGCGGAAAGATTTAAGGAAAAATAGATATTACGGATATTAATCGACGACTACCGGATAATTGTTCGAAAATACCGAGGATTAAATTAGGTTTAAAATTAGGATTTATTTTAATCGTTTAACGTATTTTTTATTATAAAAAAGAAAATAAGGTTTAATAAGTTACAGGATATTTATTATTAGAATATAAGGTAATATATAATATTAATCGTATTTAATATTACGGAACCGGTATTAAACAAAAGGCGTTAGGTTATAAATAAGATATTAACGATATATAAGGTTATTAAATTTACGGATATCGTTAAGGTTAATAAAAGGTTTAAAACGATAATTAATACCTAAAGCTTAATTAATACGACGAAATGTAGCCGAAAAAAATATTAAGGTGTTAAAGTTATTAATAATATTTAATATTAGACAAAAATAAGATCTAGATTTTATATATTTTATATAACCTTTTAACCGATCGGTACGGAATTATTAAAAGCTGGAGGTAAATTATTAAAACTAGGTTATAATTTAAGGGATAAATCTTTTAAAAAGCTAATTAATTTATCCGAATTTATATTATTACGAAAGCTTTAGAAATTATATAGGTTTAACGGTTGACGAGAACTTATGATTACGTTAATTAATAAAATAAGGATAATTAAAAGTATATTTAAATTTATGGAAAGCTTAAAAAGTGATATGGTTTGGAAAAAAAAGTTGGTATGGTTATAAAAAAAAGAGGTTATAAAAAAATACGGGTATAAAAAAATCGAAAGGTACGCGATTATTTAAAAAACGTTATAATAATTACTTTTTCTTTTTTGCTTAATATCTAATAAAACATTTAAGAACTTTTTCGGCATATAAGGTTTTTAAACAGAAAATTAATATATTAACTTTAAGAATATTTAATCAGTTATTTATATTATTTATTATTATTTTTAACGTACTTTTATTTTTATATAATTTTTAATTTTAATATTAAAACGATTATAAGTATATTTATATATACAGATTTTAATATATATATATTACGAATTATTTCTTACCTGTTATTAATACCCTTAAATTATTAAATACCGTCCTTATTTTACCTATATCTTCCGATTAATTTATAAATCGTCGTTATATTATCTTCTAAAAAACGTATTTTATATAATAATAAAAAAGGTTTCAAGAAATTGAATATTTCGAATATTAGAAAGTTCGTTTAAGTACCTAACGTACCTATATAGGGAAAAAATAATATAATACGTTGATTTCGAAAAATATATAATAATACTATTACTTTTTATCTTATTAGGTTAATTATTTCCGACTACTGCTTTAATCGAGTTATTTCCATCCAGCCTTACGATAAAAATAATTAATGTTTATGGAAATAAAATTACTTTATTTTTATTTTAGATAATAAAAGATTAAAACGATGTAATAACTATGCCGTTATAATATTCCTTTATGATTTTAAAAAATAATATCTTTTTTCGCTTTAAATATATTAATACCTTAATCCAGATAATCGTTTATAAGGTATTCCGGGAATACATAATTATTATTCCAGAAACCGGACGAATAAATGGTAATAATAAAGCTGAATTAATTTTTAATTAATTTAAAAAAAATTATAAATTAAAAATTAAAATACGTTTAATTAGTTATTTATATAAAATTACGTACCGACGATACCTTTATAGGTTATTAAATTAGTATGTTATATATCCGACTAAAGCGTTTGTTTTTAATATTTGATATTTTTTTAAATTTTAAACGTTTTTGATAATTACTTTGACGGTACCGGAAAACGTAGGATAAATTAAATTTCAACAATTTTTTTTCCAAATTACGATCGTTATAAGACTTATTTAAGTCCGTTTTTATATTTATAACTTATATGTTAATTATATACTTTATATTATCACTTACGATTTTACGTAATAAAATAGTAACTTAATAACCGAAACGATTAAATAAGGTAAAAGTTAAATGAAAACCAAAATAATTAATATAATTAAAAGGTATTTTAATTTAAAACCTGCAAAATTTGACTTTAAAAAAAGAAACTGGCCCGGAAAATATTTATCCTTATTAACCGAAATTAAGGATAATAAATCCGATACCGATTAACCCTTAAAAAAACCTTTTGTTATTAAACTTTAACCTATTCCTTTTTGACTTATTAATAATATTAAAAGATTATTCTGTAAAATATATAAAATACTTAAGCCTTTATTAATTCTTTTTATTAATTAATTTCGACGACGAATTATAAAACTTTTAAATATAACCATATTCTTTTTCTCGTCCATTTTAACCAAACTTTCAGTTTTTAAAATTATTCGACCTAATCCGATACTTAAAAAGTTAACTCTTAATATAAAGTACATAAGTCGACCGGCTTTAAATAATCAGCGCGCAAAAGTTATGGTTCGTAATTAATATATTATGCCGTATAAATAGGTAAAAAATATTTTCGAAAATACGGGACGGAAATCCGAACCTTATTTCCTTTAACGATAACCACATTGGTTTAAATATAAGGCATTAATCGTTAAAACATTATCGGGAAATGAAGCTTAAAAAAACGGAAAAAGGTTAAAGAACGGAAAAATGTAACGAAACGTAAAAAACGAAATTCTAAATTAAAAATGTTAAAGAATAAACCGCGTAAGTATTAAATTAATTAATCGGTTAAGTTTATATATATTTAATTTATTTAAAGCGTTTGAAATTGTTACGTTAAGTTTTTATTTATTTCTTACAATAAATCGAAAACGATTTTATCTTAAAAAAAAGGTTAATATGGTATAAAGTATAAAGCCAAGGATATAGGTCCATTAATTAATTAACTAATACCACTTATATAGTTTTAAAAGCTCTTCTTACCGGGCGCAACCCCGAGATACTTATAACTTATTATCAGCATTATTATCATTAAACAAACTGGTTTTAATATTAAATCAATTACATTAATTTTAATTTTCTCCAGAACCCTGGGCTTATTCGTAATGCTCTTTTTGATTTCGTACTGATCAGAACTGACTCTGTCCCGCCTTATTTTATTATAAGAAAAGTATAATACTAACTAACGAATTTTTTACGTAAATCCGGATTATGTAACATATAAATTTAGTTTTTATATCTTAATAAGTTATTATTTTTTTCGGTACGTTATAATTACTTACCCGTTTTACGTCCTTTAAAAAGTTTCGTTTCCTGGGTTTTATTAAAAGTAAATTTATCCTTTTGTTATAGCTTAAAATTTCGAATAGTTACTTGGCTTTTTTCGGGCCAAAATACCATTTTGATAATATTATTAACGTTTTACTATCGTAAAACGAACAGTTCGTAACTTATGATCCTAACTGGTATATACCCTATTTTTCCAGATATATCCTTAACGGCTTTATTTTCGGACCCGTATACCTTTATTTTTAACGAAATATCTGTAACTTCACAAATAAATTAATAAATATTCGTAACTCCGAACTTTAATTAAGGTATCTTGTCCTTAATATTCTTTTTAATATTTTAACGTCTTTGTTTAGGCCTTTTCGTTTTCGTTATTTCGTAACAAATCGGACCTTTTTAATAAACTATCGGCTGGATTACTTTTCCCAAGCCGAAATATAATAAGGAAATTTACCCATATAAAATAATTTAATTATCTTAATTATTTTACGTTCAACCGTTATTTTAATTTTAAATACTTATAATTAAAATAATCCGTAATAATTTTAATAAACATTTACGAATAATTAATAAGATAACGTTATTTTTTAAAAATATTTACGATAATTAGTAGCTTATTATTTCTTATATCGTAACGAATCTTTTCCGGCATAACTTTCTAAAACCTAAAATATTATTAAATACTAACGGTTTCTATAAAGTTAAGATATAATTACCTTAATAACTTTCCCGGATGCATTTATTTCGATATAAATATATAATAATAAGATAAAGTACCGAAATATTCTTCTTATTATAAAAGTTACTTAAAGTATTTTAAATATTATCTTTTTTCGGAAAAATATTTATATAAGGCCCTTAGTGTTTCCGCGAAATCGATCCCTTAACGGTACAGATATTCTTGCATAACTTTTGATAAACTTTCGGTAAAATTTGATAAATTTTAAAAAAACTTAACTATTATAAAAATCTTCTGGTATTTACCAGGTTTTAACGGCTTCGACGTAATTTCTTTTTATTTTAATACTATTCAGTAAAATTTGAAGTTTTTAAAAAAAATTAAAGTTATATAAAATCCGTATTTATCCATATTTACGTAAAACTTTTATTTCCTTAACCTTTCGAATATTTCGTAAATATATTATTTATATCTAACTAGGTTTCCGCTATATATTAAAATATCGTCGAAGTAAACGATATAAATATTATCTATTGAACCTGCTAAGCCTCCGTTAATATATATTTGGAACGTAATTAGAACGTTATAAAACCTAAACGATATTATTAAATATTCAAAATAAACGTATTTCGTCCTAAAAGTAGTTTTTTATTTATCGCCCTTTTTAATACTTATTTAACGGTACGCATGTTTTAAATTTAATTTCGTATATATACGGAAGCTAGTTAAATAATTTATAACCTTTTATATTAAAGGTAATAATATATAGTTTTTACGAATTATCCGGTTAAACTTTTTATAATCGATATAAAACCGTAATGTACTTTGTTTCTTTAAAGCGAATAATATAAGTGCTCTAGCTGGGTTATTATTACGTTTAATTTATTACTTTTTGTCTATAACCTTGTGGGTAAAAAGGGTTTTAAAAAGGTTTTTTTATATAAATTTATCGCAGATTTATATAATAAATATTTTAATAACTTAATATTTCTTTCCTTAAAAAGTATATTCGTATAATCGTAACAATTTTTAGGGGAATTTTTCGTATTTCTTTTAATATGAACCTTTTATTATTTTTATTTAATATTACTGATATAATAATTATCATAATTATAATAAAAATAATATTTCGTAATCTTTTTTTCTAAATTAGCGAATTTAATATTTTCGCGTTCGAAACGATACCTTTACTTAAATTATAGCTGATTAATAACAAAACTTATTTTTTAAATTATAAACATTTTAACGTAATATTTAGTCCTTTATTTTTACGATAACAAAACGATATCTTTTCCGTTTCGTAATATTAAACGAATTTATAATCCGAATTTATAATGTTATATATATATATGTTATAATAATTTCGTTTAAATAAATATTTAATTTCCGTCCGGGTTTTAATCGAAATAATTGACCTTTTTTTCGAATATTTTACGGTATATTATGTTATAATTTGCCCTTAAATCCATTTATCCGCCAAGCGTTATTTCTTAATTTCCTTTACGTACTTTTAAAAAATAATATATACGTAACGAAAAAAGATTTTCGTATTAACGAAAGTTTTATATAAGGTTTAAATTAATACCTATCGAAAATCTTTTCGGATAATTCGTTCGGAAATGGTTTTTTTACCATAACTAAAATACGTTATTTCGGGATAAGAACTAGGTATATAGCCCTTTTTAACATAATAATTATATATAAACTTTCGAAATATATTTATTATATTTTATTTTTTCTTAAAAATTTGAATTTACAATAACTTATTTTTTTGTATATAAAATAAATTCCTTATAATATTTTTAAAGGTTCGTTACGAAATATAATCGTATTTATTATACGCTTCGGGTTTTATAACAGTTATAAACCTTAAACTAACTGTTAAGTATTAAAAGAATATTAATTTATTTACGACGTAATCGGAATTTTCAAACGAAAGCCTGAATTAATAATTTTATATTTAAAATCTTTAAATAAGCCGTATTTAAAATTTTGTACGAAATAATTACGGATACGAAGCTGGTTATATAAAGGCGTAACCGTATAATAAAATTATTAATCGGAAAAACTATAACGTTTATTTATAAAAATATAAATAAAGTTTGCTTATATTATTAAAAAAAATTTTAACCTTTTAGTTAAATTTTTAATATATTTTATCGAACTTTATATTAATAAGGATAAATTACGGTAATATATTTCCGAAAACGTTTTCGAATTTTTTTTTAAACCGGCCTAATTTAAAAAGTAAACGTAACGAAAATTTCGTATCCTTGTTTTTATGGCCTTATTATTTCTTTATAATTTTTAATAAATATCTATAAATAAATTGCATATAACGTCCGTTAACGTATAATGTATTTCGTAAAATTATAATAAAAAATTTTAATTTTCGGAAATAATACTGGATTAAATCGTAAAATTTATATTCTTTAAATGAATCTTACGTGAATATTTTAAATTAAATGAAGTCCTAAATAATATATCCTTTTTTTATTTTTGGTTAGGTTTCGGTTCGTTGGTTATTTAAATAACGTAAATTTTTCGGTATATACTGTTATCGGGGTTATAAGTTTTATAAATATTTTAATATCCGTATTCTTTATAATCGAAATATTATTAAATCCCGTAATCTTTAATCCGGATAATATATATAAAAGATTTATTACGTTATTATCGTAAACGTATAATACGGTATTTAATTATTAAAGTTTGTAATTTTATTATAAACCTTATTTTTTTTCGTTATAAATTTTTTGAAATATTATTACTTTTTTTTTCCGAATATTCGTTTTTGTCGTTTAATATCCGAACTTTTTTTTATATTTGCGAAATCGTTATCGGAACTTAAACAAAATAAATTTAAGTTTTAAAATTTAAATAAATTCAGTAACCGGAATAACCGGCTCATTATCGCATAAGATCGTAATTATTTCGTTTATTAATTACGCTTTAATCGAAATAAAAAAACTTTAATCTATTAAATATATTAAAATTAAAATTAAAAAAATAATACGGATATATTAAATACAGGTTTAAAACTTACCCTTCCTTTTTCGAAAAAGGAAATAAGTAACTAATTATATAACAGCCGCCCCGTAACGGCATCGTCGTGATCGCGTAATAATAACCCCTAGGGTGCTTAGCGCCCTTTTAATGATACGCGCACTTCCTTTACACTCCCTCAGCCCCTAATAATTAACGTAAAAGAAAATTAAAGAATTATAAATATTTTACGTTTTAATATTAAATCGAACGGATATTTATATTACATCCATAAGAATTCTATTAAACTCAGAGGAGGGGTTAGGTAAAGTAGAACGGTTAAGGCCTCCACTCCCCCGGCTAAACCTCGGTGTTGCGAATGTTTTTATTAATCTCCAAAGATTAAGGAAGACGGTTTTTGTTAATTTTTAAAGATACCCGGAAACTTTTAAAGGTTAAAGGAAACGAGGAGGATATATATATCGAACAATTTTTATATAAATAATACTAATTTAATTTCGTTATGTAATTATTAATTTAAGCGTTTAATTTAAAACGTTATCTTTTGATTAAAGGAAAAGTTTACAAATTTTTTAACGTATAAGCCTTTAAATTACTTATTATATTATTATTACTTATAAATTAAACCCTTATTTCAAATTGTGCTTATACCTTTAAGTGAATATATAATACATTCGTTATATTTTAATAATTCTTTAATTACCAAATAACTAATAATTTAAGGTATATTTCAATATAAGCTTTTTTAAACATAATAAAAGCGATAATATAAAATAAGATTTTAAAAATATATAACATATTCGAGCCCCGGGGTTAATTAATAAAAAGATTAATAAACAGATTAAATAATTTATTTTGTATTAAACCTTTTTTAATTAATCGATAATATAATATCCGTTATTATTAAAGTTAAAAACTTAAGAGACCTTTTTTTTATTTACTAATAACCTACCTTTACTTTTAAGGAATCCATTAAGGTTTAACTTAAAATGTCTGAGTAAAAAGAG
This sequence comes from Monosporascus sp. MG133, assembly GCA_004155925.1. Lineage (NCBI taxonomy): Eukaryota > Fungi > Ascomycota > Sordariomycetes > Xylariales > Monosporascus > Monosporascus sp. MG133. Next base: position 53,886 of record QJNX01000151.1, on the reverse strand, counting down.
ATTAAGAAAAAGTATGACATTAAAATTTAAAAAGGAATACAAAAAAGCTTATAACCGAAAAACTATTATATTTTTCAGCCGAAAAGGGTTATAAGGTGAAGGAAAAATAATATTAAACTTATATAATAAATAAAGACTTTATATCTGCCGCAAAAACTTTAATAGCTTTTTATAACGGCTAACTGGCTTAAGCAACTATTAAACCCTAATCGTACGGTTTATGTTGGCAGTAATACTATAGAAATCTAAGCAATAAACTAAAGGTATAATTACGTTTAGTAATAGCAGATATTAAAAATAATCTAAGTAACCAAATTATATTACAAACTGGTACTATCTAAATTATAAGGCAATAACGAACGTATATATACTTTTCTTAACTTAAGGTACTTAAACGGCTTAAACCCTTAAACTTGTTAAAAGTTTTAAACCTATTACAAACTTAAAAGGTTCAAAATATTAAAACCTTTAAAACCTTTAAGTTAATTACGTAACCCGGAACCTACGTCGGAAACAAATCCCAAACTTTCCGACCGTTTATTTTTAGGCTAAACCCTTAAGTCATAATACGATTTTTTCCTTAGAAAATTTTATCCTTAAAAATTAATTTATTTATCGTATTTATTTAATAAATAACTTCCCCTTTTATATATCATTTTAGGTTTTTTTAATCGTTATGCCTAACCGTATTAAAAAACAAAATTTTTTAAACGTAATAACGTTTTAATTTAATCGAAACGGATTAAAACCTTTAATTTTATTATATCCTCCTATATTTCGTATTTTTGCTATAAACTTAAACGGAAAATTTACAAAACTTATCCCGATTTTCGAAAATATTTTCGTTATATCGAACATAATAACTTTTATAATTTATTTGATTTTTCTGTTTTTAAATACTAACGATTTTTTGCTAAAAAAACGGCTAGAACGCGAAAAAAAATAAGGGCGAAAAATCTTTGTATCCGCCGTTAATAAGTTAAATTATCTTTAAAAATAACGTAAAATTTTATACCGTCGCGGAATTAAAATATTACATCGTAATATTTAAAATACGGAAGCGATAAAGAATTTAAATGGCTAAAAAAACGTAATAATAGCTAGAAACTAAACTAACCGTCTCCATACAGGCCGTTCTTTTTATTAATTAGCCATTAAATTAAGACGTATTGAACTCCAGTACTTCCGGTATTATTAATAAAAACTTTTTAATAAACGTTAAACTTCCGTAAAATTTTCCGTAAGTTCTTATATATTTTTTAACTTTAAGTAATTCTTTTATTTAACCAAATATTACCTTTTTCCCTGTTTTTTTTTAATATCGAAAATCTTTTTTACTTCTTTTATTAATACGTTTTCCGTTACCTTCTTTTTTTATTCCGTATGGGTTTAAATTATATCCGCTGTTAACTTTAATTAAAAAATATAAAACACGGGATAAAACTTAACTTTAAAGGATAATTTTAACTGGTAATTATCTTTTAAAAAAAATTCTTTAACTTTATATGGTTTAATATATTTAAAATTGATTTTTTTATTCGGTCGTTTGATCTGAATATTTTTGGTAACTAAATACACTATTTCCCCCTTTAAAAAGTTAATCCTTTTAACCTTTTTTAGTTATAATATTTCTGCATTTAAATACGTACGAATTTAAATTCTGTTTTTATTTTTGTATATAATTATTTAAATTATTCCGAAAAAAAATTACTTTAATATTAATTAAGCTTTTTTTTTATAAATTTCGGTAAATCTTTAACATAAAACCGAAATTAATATTAGTTAATATTATTTTAACATCTTCGTAATAATTTGTATTATAAACTAATTTAATTATTAATAACTTTTCGACTTAATTATTTTATTTATAATTAACGTAATACCGTAAGTAAATTTCGAATATTTAATTAATCTTTTCTATCTAGCCATCCGTTTATAATCTAAAGGTATTTAAAAGTTTATAATTCAAACTTAATTATGCCATAAAACTTTACCAAAATTTTAAAGTAAATATAATACCTTTATCGGACACGATTTCCATCGGAAATCTATATACGCTAATAAAATATCTAAAAAAAAACGTACGTTAATTATTCCGCATCTATATTTTCGTTAAATAATAAAAAATAAAAAAAATTTATAAATCGGTTTACGATTATAAAAATACTATCGTAATATATACCCGTTATTAAATCTTTTAATAATAATATCATATATAGCCATAATACGTAAATATCGATACCACCTTTAATCCCTAACGTCTTTTCTAATCTAATTCTCGAAATCGAACCCTTATTAGTATATACGCGTAATTCGTTATTAAATATATTCTTATTATTTTCGGCATCGGAAGTAATAAGTTTTCGTATAATAAATGACGTACAATTTCCCATATCGGTCGGGCTCTTCTAGATATAGGGCTTCGTCCCAACCTTGATACTTCTTAATCCATTTACTTAACTCCTATTACTTCTGCCGTTATTACTTTTTCTATTACGTACAAAATATTAGTCATTTTAATATTAATTCTTTCCATCCTTCGTATTCTTATAACCATTAAATAACTGTTAATCCGGCTATAATAACACGTTATCATATAATTACGGCCTAAAAAATATCTTAACTTTTCGTAACACTTTTCGCACTCCTGGAAATAAATCAAAATTTTCTTTTCTTTTAACTATACCGAAAATTACAGCCTTATTATTCTTATCTCTTAATCGTCCCTTAAATATCAGAATCCAACCGTTACGTTATTATTTCCTAAAAACCTTATATTAACTTTTTATATGGCCTATTTTTCGTAATTATAGCACTTAACCTATTTTTAATATTTTTTTTATACTATTTCCAACTTTATGGATCCTGGTATTATTCCGTAAACGGTAAAAGGTATATCGCGCTCCCTATTTTGGTTAATTCCCGTAAACCTAAATCTAGAAACAAATTATCCCTTTCGTTTTTATCGTCGCTTATATTATCGGTTATCGATTTTTACGGCCTTTACGATATACTTATCTAAAGTAATAAAGTACGTTATTTTATTAATTTTATCCTTAACGTTATCCTTTAATCTCTTATAAAAAATATCGATTAAATTATCGTCCTTTTCGTTTACCCATTTTATTTTAACCATAAAATTTTTAAATATTATTACGTATTTAAATATTAATCCCTTTTACTTCAAATCGAAAGTCTTTTACGTTACGGTTCTTTTTTCGTTAAAATTTCCGAAATTAAATTTTAATTTCTTTTGGGAATTAATATAATATTTAAAAAACGTCCTAATAACTTACTGCTAATCCGGCTTTTTATTCTCCAGGTAATTTCGTAAAATAAACTTAAACCAATCCAAAACGTTTCTTTTAAGGACCGCCGTAACCGTAAGGATTTTATCGGTCTTATTAATAACTCCTTCGAAACGGAAATAAATACGTACCTAAATAAAAAAGCTTCATACGTTACTTTTTCCGTCGTAAAACTCGGATTTCTTAAACTTAATTTTGGTTTCGCTAACTTAAATAACATTAATTCGAACCTTAAAACGTTAAATAGCCTCCTTAAGCTTTTTACTCGTATTTTTATATTATTATATAATAAGTTCCTAAATATCCGATATATTAATAATATAACATATTACTTAAAGTCTAACGGTATTATTAAATAAAGGTTTATAACGTATAACGGCTAATTGGTTTAACCAACTATTAAACCCTAATCGTACGACTTATATTAATAATAATACTATAAAATTTTGGATAATAAATTAAAAATATACTTACGTTTAATAATAATAAATACTAAAAATAATCTAGGTAACCAAATTATGTTATAAATTAGTACTATTTAGACTATAAAAAAATAACGAAGGTATATATACTTCTCTTGGCTTAAAGTACTTAAACGGGTCAAACCCTTAAATTCGTTAAAACCTTTAAACCTATCGCAGGCTTAAAAGGCTTAAAACGTTAAAACCTTTAAAACCTTTAAGCCAATTACGTAACCCGGGACCCACGTCGGAGACAAGTCCCAAACTCTCCGACCGTTTATCTTTAGGCCAAGCCTTCAGGTCATAACACTTTTTTATTCGGTTTTATTTAAACTTGAAAAAAAACTAGACTTTTTTTTTAATTTATTACAAAATACTTAATATTAAATGTTATGAATTAATTTCCCTTAAGCTTCATAATAAAATTAAGGCTATAAAAAAGGTTGAATTAAGGCCAGATTTTATTTTAAACTTTATGTAAATTGTTAACGGAACGTTATTAAAAAGTAATAATTATTTCGTATTTATTTGCCAGAAATATATTCGATTAATTCGAACTTATTTTAAGGGATTATTTACAGAATTATTTAGATAGTTTTAAAGATATTATTAATTATACTTTTAGCAATTACGAATATTTCGAAAAAAATAAACATAAGTTTAATTTAAAAAGTGAAATTAATAATAATATACCGTTAAATAAATATATTATTTCAACAAATTAAGTTAATAATAAAATATACGATTAAATATAACCGTTTAATAATAATTTTAAAGTTATAAAAAAATACGTTATTTTATTCTTTTTATAACAATTTAGAATTTTAATTTAAAACGGAATATTAAAGGAACTTAAAATTAGATTTTTTGAAAATTATACAGATAAGATTATTAGTACCGCCCGATATATTTTTAGTCGATACTTTAAAAAAAGAAACCTGGTAACGAAATACTAATAAATGTTTTAATAACAAGAAATAAAAGAATAAATTTTAAAATGAAATTAATACCGTTTAAAAAAGTTTAAAAAAGATATATTTAAAATTAGATATTTTAATTATAAGAAAAAGGGTTATTATAATAACGAATATCGTTTTTTAAATAAAGAAACCTTGAAAAAAAGACTTTTCTGGTCCCAAAAAAAGATTTACGCAACCGAACGAAAAATAGATAAAGAAAAAAAAGATTAAAAAAAGTGAACTTTACTTCCGCTAATTAGGAATTTATTAATTTTACAATTAACAGGATTAAAAGGTTAATTTAAAATAAAAAAATAATTTTATAAAAACTTTATAATTAAAATTTACAAATATTACCCGGAACAAATAATTTTTAAGGTAATTATTACGTTAGGATATATTTACTACCTCGATATATAGGAATATAAAATATATAACCAAAACAGTTAATTACGAATAAATTTAGGTAATTATAATTAATTCTTTTAAAGCCTTTTAAGCTTTTTAAAATATATAATATATTTTAAACCCTAGCTTCCAGCAGATAATTATAAAGTTTTATATTAAACCTTTTATTATAATTATAATTGTTTTATTTATTTACGAACATAAATTCTTTTCGATTTCTAATTAAATTATATCGAAAAAAACCCTTATAAAGCCAGATAATAAGTATAAATATATAGAATTTCCTTACTGGCCAGATTACCTTAAGTTTTATTATTTATATTTTAAATTTAAATAAAGCCGGAAGGTTATATCGAAAGGATATTTATGTTATTTTCTTATATTTTATATTAAATACGAAATTTTAGTTATAGAAATATCCCTTTCGGAGGTTTACCTTTCCGATCTTTTAATTCGTAAAGTTTAAAGTTTAAAAACGAGTTAAGAAAAGGTAGTTATTTTTTAATACCAGTTCGGTAATAAAAAGTGATATAAATGTGTAAGGATTATTATATTAAATATGCTTTTAAAACGATAAGTAAATAAAAACGCTTTTAATTAATCAGATTTATTAATTAAAGAATTATAAAGGTTTTTAAAAGTAAGTTATTAAGGAGCATTTAAATATAAGACCTTATATAAGGTAAAGAAAGGATTATAGAATTAAATCGAAATTTCCATTTATTATAAAAATAAAATATTTTACGTAATAATCGATGCCGGAACAAAAAGTAATTTTCTTTAAATAATTAGAAAATATCAAAACTTTTAAAAATATCAGTAATCGTTATATGAATTACGAATAATTAATACAAATTTATTTACTTATAATAATAAGCAAGTTTTTAAGAAAATTAAAGAATTTATAATTTAAATATAAGGATACATAAAAAGGATTACTTTTGATCTAGCCGATATTTTAGGATATGATATTATTTTAAAAATATTATGGTTGCGTTTTAATAATTTACGTATTAATTAAAAAAGTTAAAATTTCGAACCTTATCTTTATAATACCTTTTAAATATTAATAATTTAAGATATTATTTAAAAAACGAACTAATAAAAAGTTACTTAATTATAATTTATAAGATTATAAGATTTTTATTAAAAAAGGTTATTATTTAAAGCTTTATTAAATTTATTATATAAACCTTAAAAAAAGAAGATTTTTTAAAAAGGTTTTTAACGAAATCTTAAACGAAGATATACTGACAGGACAAAAGTCTGGTTCCACCCTCTGTTCACTAGCAAAACTCATGATGTTTAACAACGTTCTAAAAATCTAAATTTTTATGTATAGCTATAAGGGTAGTATAGTTCGATAGTACTTTAACTAATTTATTTATCCAAATTAAAATCTTACTGCAAAAAGCTCTAGTTATAAAGTTAATATATACCGAATATGGGCTATATAAATTAATCATAGTAAATTAAAAATTTTAGTAGTAAAATTCTGCAAGTTAAATTTTATGTAATATCTTCCGAAATACAGGAAGTATATAAAAATTATTATTTTTTATGTAGATTTTAAGCAATAAGTTATATAATACCGTTATTTTAATAAATTTCCGAGTTTTATTCGAATTATAATACGCTGTTAAACATTTTTAGGTTGGGTGGTAAACAGGGGGTGGAACCAGACTTTTGTCCCCCTATTATATATTTAAAAATCCGAATTATTTATAGGATATTTAGTTATAATAATACATAAAATAAAAAATAACAAAATTAAGATCGGCAAAAATAAAGATTTAATATCCTGGCGAATTTATAATTATCGATAATTAAACCATATTATTAAAAAAATAAACATCTTTTAATGTTAATAAATATTATAAAAAATATTAATAAAGGTGAATAATTTACGGCTTTAAATTTATTATACGGTTGTTATTTAATTTATATAATTAAAGGTAAAAGATAAAACCCGTACTTAATATTATTTATAAATATTACGAATGTAAAGTAATATTATAAAGGCTAATTAACATTTTTGCAAACATTTATCATATATATATTATTATCTTACGAAAATTCTTAAATATTTTTATATTTATTTATTTAGATATTATTTTGGTTTACTTAAAGCTTTTAAAGAAGTATAAAAAATATATCGCTTAAATTTTAAAAACCTTTAAAAAGGTTAATTTATTAATAAAGGTTAAAAAAAGCGTTCGATATACGTAAAAGTTAAAGTTTTTAAGTTTTATTATTACATTTAAATAAATTTTAATTTTAAGTTAAAAGCAGTTAAAAATTAATTAATCTTAAATAAAATTACCGTTATTAATTTTTCTTAATTTTTAAGATTTACTGGTTGTATACACCTTTTAGTTTGGGATTATAAGTAATTAATTAATCCTTTAATCAAACTTATTACCAAAGAATATATCGGGAAAAAGTTCGAAATTTTAAAAGATAAAACTTTTTTTTGGCGAAATTAAAAAAAGAATTATTAACGTTCGGGTAATGAAATTACCGTATTATAATAATAAAACCCGATTTAAAATAAACGTATTAAATTAGGTTTTCGGAAGAATTTTAAAAGATTTACAGAATAATGGAAAATAATACCTAATAGCTTACTTTTTTAAAAATTTTAAACCCGTAAAATTTAAATACCTAATTTACAATAAGGAGTTGTTATAATTATTTTAATACTGAATTGTAGCAGGAGAGATTCAGTCCTAATCAGTGCATAATTAAAGAAAGTGTTAGGAATAAGCCCAGAGTTTAAAAGGTAATTAAAAGTAGTATAATTAAATTAATATTAAGACTAGTTATAAAAGAGCTTGTCAGTAATGATTATAAGAAATAAATATTTCCGGGATTGCGCCCGGCGAAAAAAGCTCTTAGAAATATATAAACAGTATTAATTAACTAATTAATAAAGCCATATTTTCGGCCTTATATTCTGCACCATTTGAACTTTTCTTTTTTAAGATGAAATCGTTCTCGACTTATTTTAAAAAATAAATGCAAATTTAACAAAATAATACCGAATGTTTCAAATAATTAAATATATGTGAACCTAGCCGATTAATTAGATTAACGCTTACGTGGTTTATCCTTTATTATTCTTAACTTGAAACTTTATTCCTTATTTTTTTTTTTTACAGATTTTCCCGTTATTTAGCTTTTTTCCGTTTTTTTTTAAACCTTATCCTCCGATATCTTCGTAACGATTAATACCTTATATGTAAACTAATTAGGTTATTTTTAAAAGAAATATAATTCGGACCTTTCTCTTACATTGTCGAAAATATTTTTTTACTTATTTCTATGACGTAATATATTAATTACGAACTATAACTTTTACGGGTTAACTATTTAAAATTAATTAAGTTATGTAGCTTATATTAAAAACCGGCTTTTTAAGCGTTAAATTAAATCGAATAATTTTAAGTGCGGAAAGTTTGGTTAAAATAAATTAAAAAAAGGGGTATAATTATACTTAAGGCCAGTAAAAGTTATCGTTAAAGCCGATTAATAAGAGGAAATAATAAAAGATTAAAAGGTTCGCGTAATGTACGTAATATTCTCTTAACGCTTTTAGTAAGCTTAATACGAATACGTATAAGTTAAAGTTTAATAATAAGAAAATATAAGAATTAATTAATATCGGATTTATTATCCTTAATTCCGGTTAATGGGAATAAGGATTTTCCAGGTTTCTTTTTATATATTTTAGCGTTATATTTTCCAGGTTTTAAATTAAAGTATCTTTTAATTATATCGGTTATTTTGTGTTTTATATCATTCTTACCTTATTTAATTAATTTAAATATTAAGTTTCTCTTTTACTACGAAAGATTACGGATAATAATATAATATATATAAGTAACTTATAAACCGTAAGTATGAAAATAAAATTAAATAAATATTTTAACGATCGTTATACTGGAATAGGGCGGGACAGAGTCAGTTCTGATTAATACGAAATCAAAGAAAGTGTTACGAGTGAGCCCAGGGTTTTAAAAAAAATTAAAGTTAATATAATTAATCTGGTATTAAGACCAATTTATTTAATAATAATAAATCTATATCTGAATGGTAAATATTTCCGGGGTTGCGTCCGGCGAAAAGGGTTTTTAAAAAAGTATAAATATTATTAATTAACTGATTAATAAACCTATATCCTAGGTCCTGCATTTTATATTATTTTAACTTTCTTTTTTTAAAATAAAATCGTTTTCGATTTGTTGTAAAAAATAAATAAAGATTTAACGTAATAATTTTGAACGTTTTAAATAAATTAAATATCTATAAATTTAACCGATTAATTTATTTAACGTTTACGTAATTTATTTTTTAATATCTTTAACTTAAAATTCCGTCTTTTACGTTTTATTAAATCCTTCCGTTATTTGGTTTTTTTCCGTTTTTTTAAACTTTATTTTCCGATAACTTTTTAACGATTAATACCTTATATTTAAACTAACCTGGCCATCCTTAAAGGAAGTCAAATTCGGGCTTTCGTTCCGTATTTTCGGAAATATTTCTTACCTATTTATACGGTATAACATATTAATTACGAACCATAACTTTTACGCGTTAATTACTTAAGGCTAATCGAATTATATACTTCGTATTAAAGGTTAGCGTTTTAGGTGCCGGATTAGGTCGAATAGGTCCGGGTATTACGGGTTTGGTCGGAATAAACGGAAAAAAGGGCATAAATATATCGAAAAGCTTTATAATTCGTTGTCGAAATTAATTAATAAAGGGAATTAATAAGGGCTTAAATATTTTACATATTTTACGGGATAGCTCCTTAATATTATTAATAAGTCGAAATCGTATAATTAAAATTCGATAATAAAAAGTTTTTTTAAAGGTTAATCGGTATCGGATTTATTATTTTAAATTTTGGTTAATAAGGATAAAGGTTTTCCGGATTAATATTTTATATTTTTTTAATGTCGAATTTTGCTAGTTTTAAAATAAAATATCCTTTAATTATATCCATTATTTCGGTTTTTATTTAACTTTCGTCTTATTTAATAATTTTAATTATTAAATAATTTTATTATTATGTAAAATTACGAATAATAATATAAAATATATAATTAACCTATATGTTATAAATATAAAAACGGACTTAGGTAAATTTTATAATAATCGTAATATAAGTAAGGGGAAGGTTATCGAAATTAAATTTATTTTACGTTTTTCGATATAATTAAAATAACTATTAAAAGCGATTAGGATTTAAGTAAATGTTAAATATTAAAAGTAGGCGTTTTAATCGAATATATAATATCCTGATCCAGTAGCTTATGAGGGTATCGTCGGTACGTAATTGTATATGGGTAATTAATTAAACGTATTTTAAATTTTTCGATTAAATTTATTTTTCGAATTAATTAAAAATTAATCCAACCTTATTATTACCGATTATTCGTCCGGTTTTTGGAATAATAATTATATATTCTTAGGGTACTTTATAAGCGATTATTTAAGTTAAAGTAATAATATATTTAAAGCGAAACAAGGTATTATTTATTATAATTATAAAAGTACGTTATAACGGCGCGGTTATTATATCGTTCCAGTTTTTTGTTATCTAAAATAGGAATAAGGTAATTTCTTTCTATGGACGTTAATTATTTTTATCGTAAAGCTGGATGGAAATAGCCGGATTAAAGCGGTATTCGGAAGTAATTAACCTAATAAAATGGGGGGTATTATTATTATTATGCATTTTTCGAAATAAACGTATTATATTATTTTTTCCTTATATAAGTATATTAATTAATTAAGTAAACTTTCCAAAATTCAAAATATTAAATTGCTTAAAGCACTTTTTATATATATATATATGGTACGCTTTTTAAACGATAATATAACAACGAGTTATAAATTAATTAAAAGGTACTAGTAAAATAAGGACGGTATTTAATAATTTAGGGTATTAATAACTGCCGGGAAATAATTTGTAATATATAAATATATATATATATGTTAAAGTATATAAGTATAAGTAATTTATTATTAAGGTTAGAAGTTATATAAAAGTAAAAGTACGTTAGAAATAATAACTAATTAAATATATCTAAGATTAATATAATAATATTTTATTTAAAAACCTTATACGCTGAAGAAATCCTTAAAAATTCCCTCCGATATTAAATAAAGGAAGGAAGAAAATAATTATTATAACGTTTTTTAATTAATTACGTACCTTTCGACTTTGTACTTATATTTTTTGTAACCTTTTTTTATATTATATTATTTCTTAAGCTTTTTATATATATATTTTTAATTATCCTTATTTTGTTAATTAACGTAATTATAAGTTTTCGTTAGCCGTTAAAGCTACGTAATATTTAGGGTTTTTGTAATAATATAAACCTGGATAAATTAATTAACTTTTTAAAAAAATCGTTCCTGAAATTATAACCCAGTTTTAATAATTCCTTTCCAGCTTTTAATAATTTTGTACCGATCGGGTAAAAAATTATATAAAACATACAAAATTTGGATTTCATTTTTACCTGCCGTTAAATATTATTAACAGCTTTTAATACCTTAATATTTTTTTCGGTTATATCGTATCGTACTAATTAGGCTTTAAGTATTAATCGTCGATCTGAACCTTTTATTAACTTTAACGATATCCGTAAATTTAATAACCTTATATGCCGTTAATGGCTTATTTATAACTTAACGTTTTTTTTAATACCGGTTCCGTAATATTAAATACGATTAATATTATATACCAGGTAATATTTCGATAATGGATAATTTGTAACTTATTAAGCCTTATGTTTTTTTTAATAAAAAATATATTAAATAATTAAAATAAGTTCTAATTTTAAACCTAACCTAATTTTCGGTATTATCGAATAACTATCCCGTAGTCGTCGATTAATATCCGTAATATTTATTTTTCTTAAAATACTTCCGTTTCGTAATATTATATTACGGCAAAATCTTTTTCGACAGCTTTAACCATCGAGGTAGCTAACCATATTATTAATTATGTATTAAGGCCTTATACCAGTATTAAAATATTGTATTTTTTTCGTATTATTTTTAATTATTAACGAAACATAATAAAATTTTAGAATAATTATAATAATATAAAATTCGTAACTTTTAGGCATATTAAAATATATACCTTCGTTACTTTTATTATTTAATTTCTATTAATCACTATTAAATATTTAAAACTATATTTATCTTAATTATCGGAGATTTTATTAAAAGTCGATATATACGTTAATAAATTAAAGGCGAAAATTTTTGGGTTGCCGTAACCCTTTAATTTAACGTAATTAAGTGTTTGTAGATTAAAGATAAACGGTTTTATTTAATTTTTATTAAATTTTTTAGAACCGGTTTTATTAATTTATTTATAACGTTATTTGCTAACAGCTTTCGATATATTACCGGTTTATTTATCCAAATATTTAATATTTTTAATTTTATATTTTATAAACTTTATAAACGGTTATATAAGATATTAAAAAGTCCTAATTAATACGGTATATTTCTTTTTTACGGGTACTAATTGGTTCCGGGCTTTTTTAAGGGATTTTATAATAATTACGTCGGATTTATTAAGGGTTATAAATATACCTTTCGTATCGATTAATTTAAGGTATTTAAAACTAATTATTTTCGGTCCTTATAAATTAAAAAGGATATTCGTAATAATATTTATTTAATAATTTCGGGAAAAAATCGAACGTTATATTTCGGATCCTTAATATCAAACGTTTATTATTCGGTAAATTAATTATAAGTAACAAAAGGTAATTATCGTTTATAATAATAACTAATATAATTTTAAAGGGTTCGAAAAAAACCCGTTTTTATATTTTAAATTCTTTAATTAATCGCGTTAATTTATTTCGTTTCCTAAATTAATTTATTTTAATTATATTATCGTCGTTCATAATTACGTAATTTTCGAATCGACTATTAAATATATATATTTTAATCTTTATCCTTATAAGTTTTAAAGTTTTAAGTTATTAATCGTTTAATAATTCGATATTCGTAATAATTAAGGTATCCGACATAATATTATTAAGTTAATTAATAAACGGTTTCGTTTAATGATGTTGTTATAAATTAACCGACGTTTAATATCCTTTTTTATTTTTTATAAATTCCTTTAATTTATTAATAAAAAGAATATCTTATAATTTTATCTTATTAACTTCCTTTAAATAATAAATATTTCGATTAATAATATTATTCATTAAATATGAATTAATTTAACGGTATTTTAGTTTTATACTTTTAAATATATTTATATATCGTAACGTATTATATAATAATATTAAATTATTAATTTTTAAACGTTTATGTTTTATTTTATTTTTATTTCATTAATTTATAAGCTTAATAACCTTATGATATTAATTAATAATAACTTTGGTAATTTTGGTTACGTTTTTAACTTTTTTTAAAAAAACCTAATTTATTACGCGATTAAATTTTTTTCGGAATATTAGGATCTTAATTTATAATATACCATATCGGCAAAATTATTTCGATCGGTAAAAAGGTTTTTTTTTTCCGTATATAATTTATAAAAATTAAGTTCGTAATCTTTTATAATTGTATTATTGGCAAAAACTATTTTAAGCCAAAATTTTTATTAATTTTTATTAATTTTATTTATCGCTTTTATTAAACTTTTAATAATCGGGATATACTTTTTTTCGATTAAGCTTTAATATTAAATAATATACGCTGCTTTAATTTTTCGTTAAATTTCGAATATATTATAAGTTTTAATTATTTCGCTTTTATTTTCGGAACCTTTATTAATTTTAATTTTAATCGGAATACCGTATTAATAAAAATTATATTAGTTTAACAACTTTCTAATCGTTATTAACGTAATTAAACGTAAAGCTTTAATTTCTAAATTATTAAATAATTCGTATTTAGTTTCGATTATAACTTTATAACCGTTATCTGTAAATATAAATTATATATCGATTATTTAAAGAATAATTATGTTAATAATGTAACGAACCTGTTATATATCCACCTTAAGGTATAAGCAGTATCCGAAATAAAGGTCTGAATTTGCAGGTAACAATAGCATAATAAATAAGGTGTTCGTTAAAGAAGTTTGCGGATTTTTTCCTTAATCAGAAAACGAAACCTTTAATTAAAAATTTAGATTAATAGTTAAAAAGCGAAACTAAAAAGATGTTATCTATATAGGAAATCGTTTGATATATATATTTTCTATATTTCCTTTGGTTTCTAAAGATTTTTAGAGGTTTTTAAACGTTTTTGGAAACGGATAAAAACGGTTCCTCTTTGTTTCTGGAAATAGATAGAAATAAGCCCAAAGCTGAGATTTAGCCGACAGGGTGGAGGCTTAAATTATCTTAATTTACCTGGCTTTTTTTTGGGTTTCGTGGAATCTTTATAAATATAATATTATTCCTTTTTTTAAAAAATTTTTATCCCAAAAGTTTTTAAAAGGTAAGCTTTTTTCCTTTTTCAAATATCGTAATATATTTTAATTATAATAAATAAATCTTAAAAACGTTCTAAAATTTTAACCGAAAGTTGTCGCGAACTTATAAAATCGATTTTTTAATTTGGTTTCGAAATTATGCCGTATATACGCTATTTTAAAAAAAGACTTTGTAAGATACTGGAAAATCGGAAAAATTGCCAGAATTATTTGTTAGTTAACGTTTAGACTTGTAATAGAAATTATATTTCATTATCATTTTTTGAAAATATTCGGGTTAAAAAATTTCGAATAAATAAGGAAAAACGTTTAATAATTTAATAACTGCAGAAGTTATTTAACCGGATCGCCCGGTTAAATCGTTAATTTAAATAGTTATATTTTAAAGGAATATTCTTTATTAAAAAGGGGTTTAAAAATATGGATATATTAAAGGAATAAAAAAGATTGGATGCGGAGAAAGACCGCTAAAAACAGGAACGAACGCAGTTTATTTTAAAAATTAACGCGTTAATGGAGGTAAATTTTTTATTATTAAAACGTTTTAAACTTGAATTTAAGTAAAGGGTCGTTACCGTCCGTAACCTTAGTCGGTTAGGATTTTGTCGGTGAAAATTTTTAACTAGGCTTATTATATTCGTTAAATATTTAAGTAATTTTTATATATTATCCTTAGATAAGTAGTCCATTTATTTAATTAGGTATTAAATTTTATTTTTAATTATTTTAAAATCCAGTATTTTTTCGATTTCGTATTTATTATGGGTTTTTTTAAACTGGACGTTTTTTGGTGTTAGTTTTAATAAGGAAATATAGAATATAGGATATATTTTTATGGTTTTGGATAATAATAATTTGTAATTGGTTTTTAAAATAACTTTTTCGATTTTAAAAGGGTTAAATTTTTTAAAATTAACTTTATCGTTATGTTTTTTGGTTTTAATTTGGGAAAGGTTTAGCGTTATATTTTGTTTTTAACGTAATAAGTAAATCTTATTCTTTTCGCTAAAATTGGTTTTTTAATTTTTTTTTATTATAAGATTGGGCCATTTTTTATTACAAAAATTATAATTTCATTTAAAGTCGGACCTATATCGTTGTGATTTTTATTATTATTATTTTTGTTCGTAAGGTTATTATAATAATAACTAGTATTTTACGTATTAATTATTTTAGTTATTAGGTTGTTACGTCGTGTTTATATATAATTATATAGAGTAATATATTTATGTTTTCGTTAATGGATATATTATAAGTTATTTATGTAAGTGGTAAAAGTTCAATTTAATTATTTTGTTAATAATTAACGTAATTTCGAAAATATTATTTTAAGGTTTGATTTAATCGTTTTATTTAATTATCTATTTAGGGGTAATAAGATATCGAAAACTTGAATTTAGCGCTAATGTATTTGAAAAAGTTCATATCGAATAAAGACGTAAGTTAATTATTTTATTATTACGGTTCCTTTAAAAGGTAACAAACATCCATATTTGGTAAATTTATTAATAATTATTTATATTGCATTATATTCGATTTTAATAATAGGGTTTTTCGATATAAGGAAATTAATAATAAAATTTCAAGTTATAGTATTTTATATTTTATTAGGTATATTTGTAAGTTATAGTAAGTTATATGGCTTTTGGCGGGTTATTTTTATTTTGTTATAAATGTTATAATTTTTAATTACTTATTTAACTATCTGGCGGAATTTTGGGAAGTTATATTTTTCTTAAAGTCGTTTAGTAGTTTTAAATATTTCTTGGTATTTATGTAAAGCGTTTTCGGGGAAATTTTTAATAAATATTTTTGGTTGTTAACGGGGGATATAAATTTTACCGCGGAATAAACGGTAGTTTTTATTATTTCCCTTTAATTATTTAACTTCTTTTTATTCTTTTTGGTTATAAAAGCTTTTAAATTAAATTAATTTTTCCGGAGTCGGTTATTTTAAGGTTATGTATAATTATATTATCTTATCGTTTTTACGATATAATACCTATATATATCGTTTGGAAATTTTTAAGTTATAATTTCCTTTCCGGTTTAAAATATTTACTTGAATATTATCTTTATCTTTAATATAGTAAATTTTAAAATTAAATTTGGATAAGAAAATTATTTAATTTGTATGGCGTTTATTTAATTCCTGGGTTATCATAAATAGAATAAAATCTTTATGGTTTAAATAAATATTAAATAATTTTTTAGTTCCATTAAAAAATAATTCTTATTTTTTAAATATTAAAATAATTGTTAATAATTCCTTATCATAAATGGAATATTTAAATTTTACGTCTTTAAAAGATTTAAAAAAAATATATTATTAGATAACATTTTCCGTTATTTTTTAATTACTTTAAAATTACTTTTAAGCCGTAATTTAAAGCGTTTATTTTAAGTCGTTTTTCTTTTTTTTTTTTTGGTAATTTGATTACCGGAACGCTAACAATTTTGTCCTTAATTTTCTGAAAGGCTTTTTTTACCTTTTTTGGAAGCTTAAATTCTTTTCCGACATATTCCTTAGTAGTAAGTTTGGTTAGGGGGTTAACGAGTTTGCCGTAATCTTAGACCAAGGGTTATATATAACTAATAAATCTCAAAAATTGACTGATGTTAATAATAATGACCTTATTTAAAATTGGTTAATTTTTAATAGCTTTTAATTTAAAATTTTGGATTTGAATTTATCTAAAAGTAATAATAAAACCTAGAAAATTTAGTTTCTGGATATGCTAAACGTTTTTTCTTTTTGCGTTTATTAATAGGTTAGCTTTTTTAAGTAGTTTTAATACTTAAACAATATATTTTTTTTATTTTTTCAAAGTTTCTCAATAAATAAAAATATCGTTTAAATAAACGAAAACGAATTTATTTAAAAACTTCCGTAGGATAATAATTAGTATATATTAAAAGCTGGCTGGAATATTAGTTAAGCCTTATAACATAACCTTATACTTATAATATTCATAGATAATCCTAAAAGCGGTTTTTCTTTTTCGTTTTTGGCTACTCGAATTAAATAATAACCATTTGGTAGGTTTAAAATTATAATTATTTAATTTTGCTAATATTTTCCCTTCTGGTATTTATTAACGTTAAAAAATATCCTTTTCTAATGATAATGTTATTTAATTATCGATAATTATGTATTCGTCGGTATATTAAATTTTATCTTTATCGATTTTAATTTTGCCATCTTTTATTTTTAGTACTATTATAACTAGATACCCTGCAGGTAATTCAGATTTTTGTATATAACCTTTTTTAAGGTTTCGTTAAAAGCTTTTTTAAAAAGCCTTAATTTTTTTAGGGTTTATATAGTAGATTTAATAAAACTTTAGGTAATATCCTTTTTTAATGGAAATTTTATAATCTTATTAATTATAATCGGGTAATTTCTTTCGGGTTCGTTCCTTAAAAAATTTTTTAAACCGTCGATATTTAAAAATATTGTTATTATTAAATCGGAAACCCTGGTTTTTTTAATTATGTAATAAATTTTATAAAAACGTTTATTTTTTTTAATTAATCCGTGAATTGCTGGAACGAAACCATGCTATTCTTAAAATGATATTATGTCCTAAGATGTCGGCGATATCGAAAATAACTCGTTTTAAATATCTTTATATTTGAATTATAAATTTTTTAGTTTTTCAGAAAATTCGACCGTTATCGTAGGTAAATAGGTTTTTATCGATTGTCCGTAATTTGTACGATTATTATTTATATTTTCAAGGGATCTGGTATTTTTCGATTACTTTAAAAAAGATAAAATTTCCTTTTACTCCGGAATTAATTATGAAGTTAAATATTTTATTTTTATAATAAATAAAAATTTTGATTTAATTTCGTATTCCTTTTTTTGTTTCGTATAAGGTTTTGCATATAAGGGCCTTTCGGTACCTTATTTCCGAGGGCCTTTATAATTTTTTAACTAATATATTTTATTAGCTAAAAGGCGGTTTTATTCGCGTACGTTTTTAACCGTATACTTAATATAATAATTTTCTATATATTTAAACCATTTCTTAATACCAAACTGGTATTTGAAAAAAATTATCTTTTTTTAGCTTTTTTTTAAGTTTTATATTTTGCGAATTATTAGGTTAAAAGCGTAAACTTTTAAAAAGGGCATTTTTATAGCTGAAAGTTTATATTTATTATATAATATTAATAAATAATATAAATATCCTTATGTTATAACCTTCCGACTTTATTTTAATTTAAGGTATAAGTAATAAAACCTTAGGTAATTTGGTTATTAAGGGGTTTTTATGTATCTATATTTATTATCTGGCTTTATAAACGGTTTTTCGTTATATTTTAACCAAAAGTTATTTTTTTTGGCTCGTTAATAAATAAGGCAGTTATAATTATAATAAGTAATAAAATACAAAGATTTATAATCGTTTGTTAAAGGTTTTAGGTATATTATATATTTTGGAAAAATATAATATTCGGAAAATAATTATCCGTAACTACCGAAATCCTTTCGTAATTAACCGTTTAGATCGTGTATTTTACATTTTTATATATCGAGATAATAAGTATATTTTAACGTAATAGCTACCTCAAAAATTCTTCGTTCTGGATAATATTTGTAAGCTTTAACCGTAACATTTTTGTAAATAATACAATTTTTATAATTTAGGTAGTTATTTCTAACTTTGCTAGTTATAATAATAATAAACTCTTGATCGACGGAAATAAAGCTTATTTCTTTTTATCCTTTTCCTTGTTATCTATATTTCGTTCGGCCGTACGGATTTCTTTCTTGGATTAAGGATTTTGTTTTTTTTTTAAATTTCTTTTTTTTTTAGTAAAAAATATTATTCGCTTTTAAAATAACCTTTTTTGCCATAATTAAAATATTTAACTTTGGATTTGTTTTTTTTAGATTCCGCCGAGATAATATTAACTTCCTTTTAGAATTTTTTTTTTATATTATTATTAAAACGTTTATTATTACTTCGTCTACCGGTATTTTTTTTAAGGTACCGATTAAAAATATGTCGGTCGGCGATAATAACCTTATCTATATAATTTTCGAAAGGATTTATTTTAAGTACCCTAAATATTTTATCCTTAACTTAAAGCTTTAGGCCGTTATAAAAAAAAATTAATACGTCCTGGAAAAATTTAAAAATAATTACTAGCCGGTTAAACTTAATTATATATTTAATTATTAATATAGTTTATTAAAATTCGTATATTTATTTAATTGCATATTACTATTTATCTTTATTTCCGAATAAAGCTTATATTCGTTTTTTAAAATTTTTGGATTCGCTAAAAATATAATTAATAATATTTAAGTAATCGTCGGGATAATTTATCAAGTAATCCTTAAAAATGGGTTCGAACTAGTTAAGTACTTTTCCAGCCAATAATTACGAAATAACTATTACCTTTTAATAATCCTCTGTTAAAGAATTTTCGTACCATTTAAGGTAAAATCTGGCCTTAACCAAAAATCTTTTTACATCCGTAAACCTGTTATAAGGCTTAGGAACAATTAACTTATAACCTTTAATATCAAGCATTTTATAATAAGCAAAAAGGGGTATAATTCCTTTTTGGTTTCGATTAAATAAAGGGGAAATTAAGGCTTTTGGACCAAAAGTAATTCTTAAAAAAAGTATAAAAGTTTTTTTTTTAATTATCGAACGAATTTAACGTTTTTTTATCTAAATTTCATAACCTTTTTAACTATCAGATCTAATCGTTTATCGGTTATAAGCTCCCTTTCCTTTTCTTTTTTAACTTTTATACCTAATTCTTTTTTTTTATTTTGGTCGGACTTCTTAAATTAAACCTCGATAATTTTTTTAGAAATAAAAATAGGTTGCTATTAAAAAGAAAAAAACCTTTTTAAACCCTTAATTTTGGTAAATACAGGTACCATATTATCGATTAACTAAAAAACCTTTTTAATAAGAAAAAATTATTTAATCCGGTTATTAATTTTTTATTAATTAATAACGAAGATCGAATATGTTATTTATTTATTAAACATCGTTTTATAATATCGTTTTTATTAAGTTTAAAAAAACTTACACCTAATTAGCTTTAAATTATTCGTTAGCTATTAAATAAAAGATTATTAAAATTTAACGAACCTATTATATATTTATCTAGAAATATAAGTAATATCCGAAATAAAAATCTTAATTTATAAGTAATGATAATATAATAAATAAAGTATTCGTTAAGAAGATTTACGAACTTTTCCCTTAATCGGAAAACGAAATTTTTAATTAAAAACTTAAATTAATAGCAAAAAAACGAAACTAAAAAGATGCTATTTACATAAAACATCGTCTGATACATATATCCTCCTTATTTCCTTTGGTCTCCAGAAATCTCTGGAGGTTTTTAAAGGTTTCTGGAGACGGACAGAAACGGTCCCCCTTTATTTCTGGAGACAGATAGAGATAAGCCGAAAGCCGAGATTTAGCCGGTGGGGTGGAGGCCTCAGCTGTCTCAACTTACCTGGCTCCTTCTCTGGGTTCAGTGGAATCCGCATAAATGTAACAAATAAGTTGCGAAAATTTATGAGTTTCTTAGAAACGTTAATCGGTCACTTTTAATATTTGATATATATAAGTATTACCTTCCGAATATGGCTAAATATTCCGCATTAATAATATAAAGCTATTATGCGGTAATAAGTTAAGTTCTTTTTATAGCCGTAATTTTTATAATATTGCTTAATTACCGTAAAACGTTTTTATTCGGAATTAATAATTTTACAGTTACCGTACCGTTTATTTACTTTACGTTAAAAATTTCCGTCCTAAATAAAATATTTTAAAACTTTTATTTCAAAGGTTATTTTTTTCCTTTTCGGAGTTTTACGAAAACGATTAAAAACTTTTACTATCGTTAAAAATTTTACGTATTTTTATAATTTTTTAAATTAATTTTTAATAAAAATATTTTACTTTATTTTAAAAGGTATTAATAACGTTCCGGTTAAGATAAAATTAACCCGAATAACGTTGAATTAGATATTAATAAAATCGTCGACTTTTTCTTTTTATTAATCGTTTAACGCGTTAAAGGTTCCAGATAATTTTTGGGATAAATCGTTTATAATTAAATTCTTTTTGCCGGGGATATATTTAATTTTAAAGTTAAATATTTTTATTTAAGCGATTTATTAAATAACCGCAATATTAGATAAAAAATTTAAAAAGTTACGAATTTAATTAATTAATATTTTAACGTTAATTTTTAATAATCGGACGTTATAAATATAGTTCCGGAACCTTTTTAAAATCTTAAAAATAATTCGATATTCCAGTTTACTAGCAATATAATTAAACTTTACGTTTTTTTAAATATTACTTTTATAACGCGTAAGGTATTTAATTTAATTAATTAATTAATTAAAAGTACCTTTATAACCGATCTTACTTACGTCGGTTTTTATAAAAATATTTTTTAAATCGGGATTATAATTTAAAATAATTAAGATTGGAATTATCGTAAAAACAGATTTTAAAGTTTTTATCCCCAGGTTTTAATTAAATTCTTAAATAAAAAGTTTATTTTTCCGGAGCAAATTTATAAAAAGTTTAACTTTTAAAATATAATACGTAATAAAATTTAATAATAAACGGTAATATTTAAAAAAAATTTAATTTCCGAAACGTTTTTATATAGCTTAATTTTTAAAATCTTAATTATTTTAGTAATATCGGGTCGGCGACCAGTTAATCCGTAAAGGATTCCGATTATAATGGTAATTTTTTAATATTATTAAAAGAAATTTATATTAATCGAAACATTAATAAATTTGCAATTAAAAAAGGTTTTATTTATATTAACGATATATTTATAAACGAATTTCCGGATTTTTAAGAAAATTCTTTCGTTATTATATTTAATTTTCGGGCATTAAATACCGATATTATTAACGAATAAATAAATTATATCAGGTATTAAATCGTTTAAACTTTTTTTTATTACGTAATAAAAGTAAGTTATAAAGTTAATAATTTTTTAAAATAAGATAATTATCCTTAAAAGTTTTTACAGTATCGAAAAAATGGTATAATTTTTTTTAATTAAGGTTAAAATACCTTAATCGTAACCAGAAAAAGATTTTATTAAAGTTCTTGAAAAATATATCGTAATTATCTAATAAAAACGTATTTCATAAGGTAACCGTATTAAGTTTTATCGTAAAATTAATTAATCGTAAACCGTTCTTTTTTTTTATAAAAAATTAAATATTTTTTTATGCCGTATAAAATTATTCGAATACGTTTTTTCAAATTCGGATTTGTAATACGTCGATTAGTTTATTTTTTATATTAACTAATATAATAATACTTTTAACTTATTATACCTTATAAAGAATCGTTTAAATTTCGTAATTTGGTAAAATATATTATTTGATTTTGCCGTATAAGCATTGCTAAGGATCGGTCACCTTTATTTTCGTGAATTAAATCGTATCCGAAGATTAAAAGCCGAATTCGGTCTTTTTGGGACAGGTTTTTTAGATCGACGGTGCTGTCGATCGTTTTGGCCCGTCCGGTGACTTTATGGGGGCTTCGGATTATGAATGAGACGATTTCTTGGTAAATCTTTTCGTTGCGGATTACCGGTATGATATAGTTAGAATGGCGCGGTATGTTTAGCTGTCTTAATGAAGCTATGGGAATAATTAAGGTTGGAGTTTTTAGTCCCTTTCCTGGCTGACATCTGATACTTTTAGCCGTAAGATTAGCGAGGGCTCGTATAACCTTTTATGCGTATTTAAGGTTTACCCTTAAGGTTTATCGTTAAGGTTTATTTTTAAGGTTTATTCTTAAGGTTTATTGCAACTATGCGGAACCAGCCAGCTGGCATAAGGTTCATTAAAGTCGAAGCTTATCGGCAACCACGCATTAGTTTGTTTTAGAGTGAGGTTCTATGGGACTGAGGTATATAATCTATCTTAACTGTGAAAATTATTAATCAGTTATCGTGTTCGAAGATACTGGGTATAATATTTATCGTGTGGATTATATGTGTAATAATTTTCGTTATATTTGGCTCAGCCTGGAAAATAAGGCTTGAACCTATATCAACCTTGTATTTAATTTTGCCGTATTCTTTTTAATCCCACGTTAAAATAACCTTTTTTTAATATAATATCTTTTTAAAACAAATTTCTTTTATACTGGTAAATTTATTACCTAGCTAATTAAAGATAACCTTAATTTTTTTATCGTTAATCGAATATTTTATAATATGTTAACGAATTTAAGAAATATAACGGTAAATAAAATACCTTACCTTATTAAAATCAGGCCCTATTTTTAAGGTTGTAGCTGCGCCTGCGGCGCAGCTGTGGCTAGGGCTTTCTAAAAGCTGTAGCTCTAAGTACCGACCTACAAAAAACCCATAAAAAACTTATAAAAATTACAAACCTTAAAAATAAGGCCTAATATTAAGTTATAATTTTTCGGATACGTTTGGTAGGTTTTTATATAAATTTTTTAAATTTATTTTAAAAATAAATAAATATAATAATAATAAAAGTTTATTTTAAATTATAAAAAACAAAATTATATATAACTTTAAAAAAGTTTTTTAACGGTTTATTAAATTTTCCGTTCGGAATTAATTTAATAAAAATATAAAAAATATAAGTTAAAAATTAAAATTAATATATCCCTTTTAACCGTAACGTTTTTATAATTACGATAACGTAATTACCGTATATATTTTTTCGTTATAAACTTTTTAAAAATAATTTAATATAAAAAAAACCCGTTTAATTATTTTTTTGTTTATATGGGTTATAATTATTACGTCGTAGTTATAAAAACGTTCTGGTTAATTAAATTCGGAACCTTTTTAAGGTTATAATGTAATAATTACAACCCGTACGGCCGAAAAAATTAATATACTGGTTTTTTTTATATAAAATATATTTAGAAAACCCGGTATACGATAATGTAACCGGTAATTATACTGTCGTAATTATAAGGCCGTTACGGTCGCCTATTTCCCAGATTTAAATTTAGCTATATTGGCTGTAATTATTACCCAAAAATATTAAAAAAAAATTCTGTATATATATTAACTTATATTCGACGCGTATATATAGTTTCATACTTATCGGACGTAAATTGGCTATAAAATAATTTCTTTTATATAAAAAAAAATTTTATTTAAATAAATAAAAGGAATTAGGAGAAAATTCGACAATTTTGGTAGCAAGGTGCCAAACGAAACCCTTGTTCGCATAACCTGAACTTAGGCCTTGCTGGCTCTTTACGGGGATTTGGGATTTAATTGGTTAATTTTTAGCGTGATATAATAGTATATTAGAAAGAAACGAGCCAGCAAGGCCTGAGCTAGCTGAGGTAAAAAATGCCGGGTTTATCTTGCCTCAGCTAGCTCAGGCCTTGCTGGTTCGTTTCTTTCTAATGTACTGTTATATTACGTTAAAAATTAATTAATCAAATTCCAAATCCCCGTAACGAGCTAACGAGGCCTAAGTTCAGGTTATGTAAATAAGGGTTTCGTTTGGTACTTTATTACCAAAATCGTCGAATTTCTTCCTAATTCCTTTTATTTATTTAAATAAAACTATTCTTTTATATAAAAAAAAGAATTTTGCAGCCAATTTACGTCCGATAAATATGAAACTTTATATACGCGTCGAATATAAGTTAATATATATATAGAATCTTTTCCCATTTTTTTTAGGTAATAATTGCAGTTAATATGGCTAAATTTAAGTCTGGGAAATGGGCGATTATAACGGCCTTTTGGCTGCGATAATATAATTACCGGTTATATTATCGTATACCGGGTTTCCTAAATATATTTTATATAGGCAAAGCCCGTATATTAATTTTTTCGGCCGTACGGATTATAGTTATTACGTCGTAACCTTAAAAAAGTTCCGGATTTAAATAACCGGAACGTTTTTATAATTACGATATAATAATTATAACCCGTACGGATAAAAGAATAATTAAACGGGCTTTTTTTATATTAAATTATTTTTAAAAAACTTTTAATAAAATAATATACGCGGTAATTACGTTATTATAATTATAAGAACGTTACGGTTAAGGAAAATATATTAATCGTAATTTTTAATTTATTCCTTTTATATTTTTATTAAATTAATCCCGATCGGAAAATTTAATAAATTATTAAAAAACTTTTTTAAAATTATATATATCTTTATTTTTTATTATTTTATAATAAATTTTTATTATTATTATATTTATTAGTTTTTAAAATAAATTTTGGAAGATTTTTATAAAAATATATTAAACGTACCCGAAAAATTATAATTTAATATTAGGCCTTATTTTTAAGGTTTGTAATTTTTATGGGTTTTTTATAGGTTTTTTGTAGGTCGGTACTTAAAACTACAGCTCTTAAAAAGCCCTAGCTACAGCTGCGCCGCAGGCGCAGCCATAACCTTAAAAATAGGGCCTGATTTTAATAAGGTAAGGTTTATCTGGCTTTTTTACGGATTAATTAATAACTTATCGTATTTTTTCTAGTTTTTTAATTTTTTAATCGGGATTTTTAGGTAGTATTAATTTATTAACCGGTACGTCATTAATAGGAAATTTTTTTTTCGGTTTATATATAATATTAATTTGGACCGATTGGTTATTATTAATTTTATTACGTATTTTATCCTATAAAATTCCGTATAAGGTATATATAAGTTTTTTATCGTTAAATTAACCTAAAATAATATTTCTGGGTTCCAGTTGGTCGCTTATGGCTTTTTAAATGGTTACCGGATTTTAATTAATATAAGTATTATTAATCGAAAAGATATAGGAACTTATAAAGCGCTTATTTATCTTTTTGCTTTTAAGCTTGCTTTCGTTAATAAAACGGTTTATAAGTTTACCGGTTGTTTTTTTTTGGCTTTTTATCGGTACGGATACTATAAATAATTCTTCCAGCTGGGGTTAATGGGATAATAATTTTTGTTAAGCCGAATTTTAAGGTTTTTATTATTATTTTAAAGTTTATATTAAGTATTATTTTTGATTTAGTTATAAAGTTAAATTTAAAAATTAATAGTTACGTAATATAATAATTATTAACGACAAATAAGGAAATAATGATTAATCGGCCGGCTAATCAAACGGAAACTTTAATTATGCTTACGAAAAGGGTTTTTTTAAGATTTAAAACTTATAAACGATACGTAAATTTATCGTATAATTAATCTATATCGTTTAACGTATAAAGCGATAATAACGTTAAATTTAGTTTCAATATCGATAACTTTATTAATTAGGTTTTTATCACTTTTATAGCCTATTCGGATTGCCAGGTGAAATAACGGGGTAATATATTCGGCTGGATTATATTGCTGGACCGATAAAATATTAATTTCTTTTCTGGCTTTTTGTTTTGTAACCGATATTTATAGTAAGAATTCTAATAAGTTTTTTCGGGCTTAGGGCTTTTAATTTTCGTATTTTGGCTTCGGTTATTTTGATCGTTTTTTGGTTTTTGCGATTAAATGCTTTTAACGTTTTACCGAAATTTGGGTAGATTTCGATTAATTCGGACTAAGTAATTTTAAACTTTTTTTTAGTATTTTTTCAAATTTTCTTTTTCCAGAATTTGATTATATATTTATCGATTAAGCCTTTACGGGTAAAGATGTTATTAGTTTGGATGGTATCGTTTAATTTAAGAATATTGGCAGGTATTTAAGGGGTATTATTTATTTAAATACCGATTTCCATATTGTAGAAAAAATGTTTTTCGTATATTATATTAGTTTCGTTAACTTTTATTTCGGTTTTATTTTTTTTAATGTTTTCGGATTTTTTTTTCTTTTTTGGAACGTTTGGTTATTATGATATTAATAAGTATAATCGGCTGATTAAAGTCGTCGATTTCCAAGGTACGGATTTCTTCTAAATATCAGATACTTTTGCTTTTAATAAAATCGTTTCATAATTAGTTACGTAAAGTCACTTTTTATAAAACGGTTTTCCGTCCTAATTAACGAAATAGGTTATATTAATTTCGGTTATTTTGGGCTGATTAATATCGGCTTTCTGTCGGTTTGGCTTTAGGATCGTAATATACCTCGGAAGTTCAGCTGGATTATTAATATCCGGATCGGAACTAATCGGCAGATTATTTACGTTTTAAAAAATATCGTTTCGGTAATTAAAATACCATATTTCTTTTTATATCGAATAAAAATAATTAGCAAAATATGGATCTATTTTAAGATCTTTTTTTAAATCGGGATTTATTATTCGATTATTTAATTTTTTAAAATTTAAGGGAATTAAATTATATTTAATGTCGCTTTATTTTTAAGAATTTTAAGGAAATTAATATATTTATCGTTAACGAATAAAATTAATCCGGTCATTTTTATGTTAATAAATAAGCGGTATTTTTGCATATTATATTTTAGTTTTTGGTAAAATTAATAAATACCTTAATTAAAGTTATTATAACGTTTATTTCGGCTTTAGTAACTATTACGGTACTTTTTTCGTTTTCGGTATTCATTTCGTTTACGATAAAGGCTATATCGATTATATTTAACCCGTTAAAAATTACTTATATTAATCGACGGATTTATATTATATATTTAAGCTTCAGGTACTTTTTATCCAGGCGGAACATAATATTGTAAAATCTGGATAACTTTTCGGTTCCGTATTTTTTAAAAGGTTTCGAAATTTTAAATTTATTATATTTATGCACTTTTTAAGTTCTAGAAAGCGTTAATAATTTTAAATACTTAATCGGTTTGGTTAAGTACCGTTTATCATAAAAGCGGATTTTTTTATCGAAATTATCCGGTTTATTAAGTCGAATAAAACCGGGTTTTATTTTTTCGGTTAAGGTTAAATCGGATATTTGTTTAAGGTCGTATACGGCCTTATATTTAAGAAATCTAGCTTTATTAATAATTTAATTTTTGATTAATAATTATATATTATTGTAAGTTATTACGTATAAATTTTTAAGCTTTGTAAACGAATTATTAAAAGATTTCCAGAATATTTAACGGATATACCTTTTAATAGATTTTCGGAATATTCATTTTTGTTGGTTTTTTTTTTAGCTTAAACTTTTTAATAATATTTCGTACCCTAATAACGTACTTTAGATAATAATTATATATCTAATTAAGTTTTTTACGTTAATTTATTGCGTTAAAGTTTTTAATCGATTTTTTGCCGTCCGAATTTATTTAAAGTTTTATAACTTAAAAGTTTTTAAAATAATTTAAAAAACTTTATTCCAATCGGTAATTTTATTAAAAATACTTTTAATTTAATTTTTTTTGGCAAAATTATCGGTCCCGTAAAATATTTTATTAATTATTTTAATTTTAAAAAGTTTATATTTTTTAAATAATTTAATAATTTCTTTAAGTTAATTTATAATTCCAGTATTTAAAAAGCGAAAGTTAAAAAAGGCCGAAAAGTCCGGAAGGATTATAAAAAACGAAAATTTATTTATAATACCCGTAAAAAAAATCAAATTTTTATTAATTAGTCGTATTAATAAATAAAACGTTTGGTATAAATACCGTAAAGCTTATAAATAATTTTAATGACCTTTAAGCTAATATAAGGTTTCGTTTTTTAGATACGTTAATTATAATACTGGGTTTTATTTAAGTATTTATAGTTTTAACTAGTTTTAAGGATCCGGTTTAATTATTATTATTTTAAGGTTTAATATTATTAGGTTTATTATCGTAAGGATTATTTAATAATCGGTATTAGGTAATTATATTTATAAAAAAAATCAAAAAATTAAGGAAATATAATGCTAGTAATAATTTATATTATAAGTCCTAAAATTGGATAATAATTTCGGCAAGTTTTAATAAGTTTTTAACAAATTTATTAACATTTATTTTAAATTAATTATTATTACCGGTTTGTAAATTATTTATTATTACCGGTTTTTAAATTATTTAAATTTTAAAATGTTACCTTAAATAAAATATGTTTAGGTATCAGGTAAATAATTATTCGCGACAATTATTTTCGGTATATTTTTTTTCGAAATTACAAAATATGTAACCTTTTTTTTATTCATTTAAATAATTTTATCTTAATCGTCGTTACGTTATTAATTATTTGATTACGTTTTTTTAAGGTATTAATTAATACTTTTATTATTAATTTAAACGTTATAATATTTAGGTTTAATAATAACATATAAATCCTAAATAATACCGTTTATTAATAACCAGATAAAATATCGCTTAATTAATATTAAAAAGGTTTAAAATATATTTTATAGCATTTTATAATTAGTTTTTATATTATATTAAAAAACGTTATTTCTTTTTTAATACTTTCCTTTTACATATAAAATAAATAATTTTATAATTCTTTTTTTATATTTATTATTTTATCCATATCGTTAATTATATCGTCGTTTTATTTATTTCATTAATTTAAATCCTAATAATTACCTTATTAAGCCTATAATGTTAATTCTTTTTAATTTTTGTTAATTAAACTTTATAATTTATTTTATTACGCAATTTTTTTATTAATACGTATATCGATCCGAATTATGCAATCGGTCCAGAATTTAGATAATTAATTTATGTTCCGAAACCGGTCGCTTATATACGTTTGTATTTTTTTGCCGTCGTTTAAATAAAGTTATTTTCGTATAAAACCTTAATTTAACAGTTTTTCTTTTATTAATCGTTAAAGAATTATATTATTATCATAATTGCAGCCGTTAATCGTATATTATTTAAATTATTATAACCGTAACTATAATCGTAATTGCAATTCCGTATAATTATCGTACGTTTTCGATTAAAACCTTATTTATTTTGCCTTATAATCGGAAAATCGAAAGCTGTTTCGGTAGTTAATTAAAGCCAATTTCTTTTCCTTAGTAGCCAGATAAAATAAGGCGGGATAAAATTAGTTCTGATTAATACGAAATTAAAGAAAATATTACGAATAAGCCCAGGGTTTTAAAGAAAATTAAAGTTAATATAATTAATCTGGTATTAAAACCAATTTGTTAATGATAATAAATCTGTATCTGAATGGTGAATGTCTCCGGGGTTGCGCCCGGCGAAAAGAGCTCCTAGAAATACATGAGTGGTGCTGATTAACTGATCAGTGGACCCACATCCTAGGCCCTGCACCCTGTACCATTTTAATACGAATGGGAAAATTATTAGAATTCGACCCTTTTTACGTTTTCTGATATAATCGAAATAATTATTAAAAGCGTTTAGGATATAAATAAGTATTAAAGGTTAAAAGTAAGCGTTTTAATCAGATATATAATATATTAATTTAATAACTGTTAGGTTTATAATCGGTACGTAATTTTATCTAAGTACTTCATTTAACGTATATTAAAAAGATTTTAATTTCCTTTTCTAACTAATTAAGAATTAAACCAGCTTTATTATTACCGATTACTCGTCCGGCCTTTCCAATAAGAACCATTATTAAGGTATCTTTTGAGTAATTATCTAGATTAAGGTAATAATATATTAAGATCGAAAGAAAATACGGGTTTTTTAAGATTATACAAATTTACCATTAACGGCGTAATTATTATATCGCTTTAATTTTCTTTTAACTAAAATGGAAATAAGGTAATAATTTTCTATAAATGCCGATTATTTATATCGTAGGATAAGATAAAAATAACGCGATAAAAACGGTATTCGGAAATAATTATCTTAATAAGATAGGAAATAGTATTATTATTATATATTTTTCGAAATAATTGTATTATATCGTCCTTTTCCTATATAAGTATGTTAACTAATTAAGTAAGTCTTCTAAAATTCGAAATATTTATTTTTTTAAAATCTTTTATTTTATTTTGTGTAATACTTTTTTTAAACGGTAACATGGTAACGATTTATAAATTAATTAAATGGTATACGTAAAATGAGAACGGTATTTAATAATTTAAAAACATTAAGAAGAGGTACAAGATAATTGGTAATATATATGTATATATATATATTTATAACGAACCTGTCATACATCCACCTGGAGGTATAAGCAGTATCCGAAATAAGAGTTCTTGATTTGCAGGTAACAATAACATAATAAATAAGGTATTCGTTAAAAAGGTTTACGGATTTTTTCCTTAACTAAAAAAGGGTATAATTGCTTTTAATTAAAAACTTAAATTAATAGCTAAAAAATGAAACTAAACAGGTGCTATCTATAAAAAAAACCGATTATTATATATCCATCCGGAATTTTAATAAATATACCTGGGATTTATATAATCTATGTAATTTAGCAGATTACCTAAATTACTTAAATCACCTAATTCTTGGCAGGAAAAGCTAAGCTTTTCCTTATCCGAAATTTAGCCGCCTGGAACCTGCGCCAGGTTCCAAAAATCGGTTTTTTTAAAACAAAAACCCCTATTCCTATACTATAATACTATTTCCCTTTTCCAAAAATCTTTGTCCCAAAAAAAAAACCATAAGTATCCTTTTTATTTTGATAAAGGAATTTTTTAAGTTCCTTTCGGCTAACTTTATTATAACAGATCGTATTCAAAAAAAAAAGGAAAAAAGAAACCGCGTTTATAGCAACAAAAATTTCGTACTATCCGTATAAAAAATATTTAAAATTTTGGCTTAAAAATTATCCCTTATACAAATTATATTCATTTTAAGAAAACCGAATATTTTTACGTAATAAGCATTTTAAGCTGCAGCTATTATATTCGTTATTAACGCTTAACATATAACGTATTAAAAATAAACTTTTTAGCGAGAATTAAAAAGAAACATAACCGGTTATAAAAAAATAACGTAAGGTAAAAGATACCTTAATTACTTTTTTTAATCGTTTGAAACGATTACGTTTTTAATAAGATATTTTGAAAAAAAAGGCCGTTATTATTTTAAAAAAAGAATTTAAACGGGATTAACAAAAAGATTACGAAAAAATGGAAAAGAAGTAACGTCGCATAAAGGCGGAACAGACGTAACTTACCTTTGAAATAAATATTATAATAAAGGCATTTATTTCCTTCGGATAAAACGTTTTAAACCTAAATTTAGGCGGGGAACCGTTATCGCCTGCGACCTTGGCCGTACTAAAAACGGTTAGTTAAGATTTTGCCGACGAAAATTCTTAACCAAATTTATCGTATTTATTAAGTGCTTAAATAATTCTTATATGTTATTTTCAAATAAGTAATTTATTTATTTAACCAAATATTAAATATTATTTTTAACTATTTTAAAGTTTAATATTTTTTCGATTTCGTATTTGTTATCGTCCTTTTCGATTTTTAAGTTCTTTTTAAACGGGGCGTTTTTTGGGGCTGGTTTTAATAAGGAAATATGGAATATAAGATATATTTTTATAATTTTAGGTAACGATAGTTTATAGTTAGTTTCTAAAATAATTTCTTTAATTTTAAATAAACTAAATCTTTTAAAATTAAAATTATCGCTGAACGTTTTCGTCCTAATTTAAAAAAATTTATTATTACGTTTTGTTTTTAACGTAATAAATAAACTTTATTTTTTTTGTTAAAATTAATCCCTTAATTCTTTTTTTACTATAATATTAAGCAATGTTTTATTATAAAAACTGTAATTTAAATTAAAGTTGGGCTTATATTATCTTATTTTCTATTATTATTATTTTTGTTCGTAGGATTATGGTAATAATAACTAGTACCTTACGTATTAACTGATCTGGTTGTTAAGTCGTTACGTTGTATTTATATATAGCTATATGAAGTAATATATCTATATCCTTATTAACGGACATATTATAAGCTATTTATGTAAATGGTAAAAGTTTAACCTAATTATTCTGTTAATAATTAATATAATTTCAAAAATATTATTTTAAAGTTTAATTTAATCGTTTTATTTAACTATTTATTTAAAAGTAATAAATTATCGAAAACTTAAACTTTATATTAATCTGCTTAAAAAAGTTAATACCGAATTTAGATATAAAAAATTTGTTTTAATTAAAAATAATCTTTTCCGGCATTTTATACTTATTTAAATAATATCGAATAAAGGCGTAAGTTAGCTATTATACCGTTACGGTTTTTTTAAAAACTAAAAAGTATTCATATTTAGTAAGTTTGTTAATAATTACTTATACCGTATTATATTCGATTCCAATAACGGGATTTTTCGATATAAAAAAACCCGTAATAAAATTCCAAGTTATAATATTTTATATTTTATTAAATATATTTATAGGTTATAATAAGCTATACGGTTTATAGCGGGTTACTTTAGCCTTATTATAAACGTTATATTTTTTAATTACTTATTTAATTATTTAACGGAATTTTAAAAAGTTATATTTTTCTTAATGTCGTTTGGTAATTTTAAATATTCTTTAATATTTATATAAAACGTTTTCGTAAAATCTTTTAATAAATTCCTTTTATTACTGGTAGAAAATATAGGTTTTGCCGCGAAATAATAAGTAGTTTTTATTACTTTCCTTAATTTATTTAACTTTTTTTAATTTTTTTTGGGTTATAAGAACTTTTGAATTAAGTTAACTCCTTTAGAATAGGTTATTTTAGGGTTATATATAGCTATATTAACTTATTGTTCTTACGATATAGTATTTATATATATCGTTTGGAGATTTTTAAATCGTAATTTCCTTTTCGGTTTAAAATATCCGTTTAAATATTTTCTTTACCTTTAATATGGTAAATTTTAAAGTTAAACTTAAATAGGAAAATTATCTAATTTTTATGGCGTTTATTTAGTTTTTAAGTTATTATAAATCGAATAAAATATTTATAATTCAAATAAATATCGAATGGTTTTTTAGTTCTATTAAGGAATAATTCCCATTCCTTAAGTAATAAAATAATCGCTAGCAATTCCTTATCGTAAATAAGGTACTTAAGTTCGGCGTCCTTAAAAGCTTTAAAAAAGTACGTTACTAAATACCACTTTTATTATTTTTTAGTTACTTTAAAACTGTTCCAAAAACGTAATTTAAAGCGTTTATTTTAAATTGTTTTTTTTGTTATAGTTTGGTAATTTAATTACCGGGACGGTAATAATTTTATCCTTAATTTTTTAAAAAGCTTTTTTTGCTTCCTTTAAAAGCTTAAATTCTCTTTTAATATATTTTTTGGTAATAAATTTGGTTAATGAGCTGATAAGTTTGCCGTAAATTTAAATTAAGGGTCGTACGTAACCAGTAAATCTTAAAAATTAACGGATATTAATAATAATAATTTTATCCGGAATTGGCCAGTTTTTAATAACTTTTAACCTAAAGTTTTGGATTTAAATCTGTCCAGGGGTAATAGTAAAGTTTAAAAAGTTTAGCTTTTGGATATACTAAACGTTATTTTTTAGCGTTTCTTAATAAATTAACCTTTTTAAAAGTTTCCACTATTTAAATAATATATTTCTTATATTTTTTTTAAAGTTTTTGAATAAATAAAAATGTCGTTTAAGTAAACGAAAACGAATTTGTTCAGAAATTTCCGTAAAATAATAATAAGTATATATTAAAAGTTGGTTGGGGTATTAATTAAGCCCTAGGGCATAATTTTATATTCGTAATACCTATAAATGATTTTAAAGGTAATTTTCCATTTTTCGCCTTTAATTATTCGAATTAGGTAATAACCGTCCGGTAAGTTTAAAGTTGTAAATTATTTGGCCTATTAATATTTTTTATGGTATTTATTAACGCTAAAGGATATTTATTTTTGATGATAATATTATTTAATTGTCGATAATTATATATTCGTCGGTATATTAAATTTTTATTTTTATCGATCTTAATTTTATTATTTTTTATTTTTAGTATTATTATAACTGGATACCTTATAAGTAATTCGGATTTTTAAATATAATCTGTTTTAAGGTTTCGTTAAAAACTTTTTTAAAAAGCTTTAATTTTTTTAAGATTTATATAATAAATTTAATAAAGTTTTAAATAATATTCTTTTTTAATAGGAGTTTTATAATTTTATTAATTTAATTAAATAATTTTTTACGGATTCGTTCCTTAAATAACTTTATAAATCGTTAATATTTAAGCAATATTATTATTATTAAATTAAAAACTTTGGTTTCTTTAATTATGTAATAGATTTTATCGGATTTTTCCTTAAAATTATCCCATAAAAATATTTATTTTCTTTAATTAATCGGTAAATTGTTAAAACGAAATTACGGCATTTTTAGGATGATATTGTATCCTAAAATATCGGTAATATTAAAAGTAATCCATTTTAAATATCTTTATATTTAAATTACGAATTCCTTAGTTTTTTAGAAATTTCGGCCGTTATCGTAAATAAATAAGTTTTTATTAATTTTACGTAATTTATATAATTATTATTTATACTTTTAAAGGATTTAGTATTTTTTAGTTACCTTAAAAAAATAAAGTTTCCTTTTACGCCTAAATCGATTATGGCGTTAAATATTTTATTTTTATGGTAAATAAAAATTTCGATTTAATTTTATAATCTTTTTTTTATTTCGTATAAGGTTTTATATATAAGGGTTTTTCGGTATTTTATTTTCGAAAGCTTTTATAATTTTTTAATTAATATACTTTAGGGGTTAAAAGACGTTTTTATTTACGTATTTTTTTAGCCGTATGCTTAATGCAATAGTTTTTTATATATTTAAACTATTTTCTGTTGCTAAATTGGTATTTAAAAATAAAATTTCTTTTTAAACTTTTCTTTAGGTTTTATATTTTACGAATTATTAAGTTAAAAGGGTAAATTTCCGAAAGGGATATTTTTATAGCTAAAAGTTCGTATTTATTATATAATATTAGTAAATAATATAAGCATTCTTATGTTATGACCTTCCGACTTTATTCTGATTTAGGGTATAGGTAATAAGATTTAGGGTAATCTGGTTATCGGGGAATTTTTATATATTTATATTTATTATCTAGCTTTATAGGCATTTTTTCTTTATATTCTAATTAAAAGTCGTTATCTTTTTTAGTTCGTTAATGGATAAGGTAACTGTAATTATAATAAGTAGTAAAATGTAAAAATTTGTAATTATCTATTAGGGTTTTAAAGTATATTATATATTTTAGAAAAATATAATCTTTAAGGGGTAATTATTTATAATTACCGAAGTTTTTTCGTAATTAATTATTTTGGTTATATATTTTATACTTGTATATATCGAAATAATAAGTATATTTTAACGTAATAGTTACCTTAAAGGCTGTTCGTTTTGGATGGTATTTGTAAATTTTGGCCGTAATATTTTTGTAATTAACATAATTTTTATAATTTAGGTCGTTATTTTTGACTTTGGTGGTTATAATAATAATAAATTCCTAATCGGTAGAAGTAAAACTTATTTCCTTTTTATCTTTTTCCTTGTTATTTATATTTCGTTCGGCCGTACAGACCTTTTCTTTAGGTTAGGGAATCTTTTTTCCTTGAGGGTTTTTTTTTTGCTGGAAAGTAATATTCGTTTTTAAAATAGCTTTTTTTGTTATAGTTAAAATATTTAATTTTAGATTTATTTTTTTTAGATTCCGTTAAAGTAGTATTAATTTTCTTTTAAAATTTATTTTTTGTTTTTTTTTTTACCGCTGGAGCGTTTGTTATTATTTCGTCTGCCGGACTTTTTTTTTTAAGTACCGATTAAAAGTACGTCGGTCTATAATAATAACTTTATTTATATAATTTTCGAAGGAATTTGTTTTAAGTATTTTAAATATTTTATCTTTAACTTGCTTTTTTAGGCCGTCGTAATAAGGAAAAAATAAACGTATTTTGTAAAAGTTTGGAAATAGCCGTAAGTTGGTTAAATTTGGTCGTATATTTAATTATTAAGGTAATTTGTTTAAGTTTATATATTTATTTAACCGTATATTATTATTTATTTATATTTCCGTATAAGGTTTATATTTGTTTTTTAAAATTATCGTAACTATTAAAAATATAATTAATAATATTTAATTAATTATTAGGAAAGTTTATTAGGTAATTTTTAAAAATAAGTTTGAATTAATTAAGTATTTTTCCAGTTAATAGTTACGAAATGGTTATTACCTTTTAATAATTTTCCGTTAAAAGACTTTTATATTATTTAAGGTAAAATTTGGTTTCGATTAGGAATCCTTTTATATTAATAAACCTATTATAAGGTTTGAAAGTAATTAACTTATAACCTTTAATATTAGGTATTTTATGGTAGGCAAAAGGGGATATAATTTTTTTTCGGTTGTAATTAAATAACGGAGGAACGGGGGTTTTTGGATAAGGAATAGTTTTAAAGGAGGGTATAAAGGGTTTTTTTTAAGCTGTCGGGTAAATTTGGCTTTTTTTAAAAAAAAATTTATAACCTTTTTAGTTATAAGATCCAGTCGTTTATTAATTATAAGTTTTCTTTTTTTTAATTCTTATACCTTTTTTTTTTGGTCGGATTTTTTAGGTTAGATTTCGATAGTTTTTTCGGGAGCAGGGGCGGATTGTTGTTGGGAAGAAAAAGATTTTTTTAAGCCCTTAAATCTGGTGGTTACGGATACCATATTGTCGATTAATTAAAGGATTTTTTTAATAGGGGGTAGATTATTTAATTTAATTATTAATTCCTTATTAGTTAATAATAGGGATCGAATATATTATCCATTTATTAAACGTCGTTTTATAATATTGTTTTTATTAAATTTAGAAAAGCTTATGTTTAATTAAGCTTTAAATTATTCGTTAGTTATTAATTTAGGAATTATTAAAATATAACGAATTTATTATATATTTACCTAAAGGTATAAATAATATCCGAAATAAGGGTTCTTAATTTGTAAGTAATAATAATATAATAAATAAGGTATTCGTTAAAAAAGTTTACGGATTTTTTCCTTAATTAAAAAACGGTACAGTTACTTTTGGTTAAAAGTTTAAATTAATAATTAAAAAGCGAAATTAAATAAGTGCTATTTATAAAGGAAATCGATTATCATATATCTATCCGGAATTTTAATAAATATATCTGGGATTTATGTAATTTATGTAATCTGGCAGATTACTTAGATTACCTAAATTACCTAGTTTTTGGCGGGAAAAGCCAAGCTTTTCCTTATCCGAAGTTTAGCCGCCTGGAGCCTGCGCCAGGCTCCGAAAATCGGTTTCTTTAAAATAAGAACCCTTGTTCCTGTACTGTAACAATATATTAAAGTATATAAATATGAGTATACTTGTAAATATTTTAATATTAAAATTAAAAATTATATAAAAATAAAAAAAGGTTAAAAATAATAATAAGTTATAGAAATAATTAATTAAATATTTTAAGGTTAATATATTAGTTTTTTATTTAAAAACTTATCAGCCGAAAAGATTCTTAAAAATTCTATCCGATATTATATAAAAAAAGGATGGAAGCAGTTATTATAACGTTCTTTAATTAATCGTATACTTCTTAATTTTATACTCGTAATTTTTATAACCTTTTTTTTATAATTATATCAACTTTTCCTTTTAAATTACACTATTTTTTAAACCTTTTATATACATAAATATATCTTTAATTATTCTTATCCATTAATTAATATAATTATAAATTTTTAACCGTTAAATTTACGTAATCCTTAAGGCTTTCATAATAATATAAACCCGGGTAAATTAATTAATTTTTAAAAAAAGCGTCCTTTAAAATGTGACCTAATTCCGATAATTCCGGTTTAAGTTTTAATAATCCTAACCTTATCAGTCCTAAAATTACGTAAAATATATATCGTGTAAATTATATTTTTGCCTAACGTTAAATATTGTTAACGGCCTTTAATATCATAATATCTTTTACCGTTATAACCTGTTATATTAATTATGCTTTAATTATTAATCGTAACTTTAAATTTTTATATAATTCTAAGGATTTCGGTAAATTTAATACACTTATATACCGTTAATAACCCGTTTATATTTTATTATATTCCTTTTAATACCGGTTCCGTAATATTAAATTCGATTAAAATTACTTACTGCTTAATATTTTAATAGTAAACAATCCGTTATTTTCCAAATCTTAACCTTTTCAAAAAGAATATATTAACTAATCGAAATAAGTCCTAAGTTATAACTTAATCCTATCTTTAATATTATCGAATAATTATCCGGTGGTCGTCGATTAATATCTGTAATATTTATACCTTTTAAAATACTTTTATTTTATAATATTACGATAAAATCCTTTTTAACGCTTTTAATTATCTCACCGGGTAACCGTATTATTAATTATATCCTTAAGCATTATCATAGTATTAAAGTATCGTATTTTTCTTACGTTATTTTTAACCGTTAACGGGACGTAAAAATCTTTTAAAATAATTATAATACCGTAAACGTTATAACTTTTAAGCATATCGAAATATATACTTTGTATTTTTTATTACCCTTATTACCTGGCTTATATTAATCGTTATTAGATATTTAAAATTATATTTATTTTGATCGCTAGGGGTTTAGTTAACGGTCGGTATATACGTTAATAAATTAAAAGCGAAAAGTTTTAGATTACCGTAAACGTTTAATTTAACGTAATTAAATTCCTTTAAATTAAAATTAAACGGTCTTATATTAATTTGCGTCGGAATCTTTTCATTCGGTTTTATTAATTTATTTATGTAGTTATTTATTAAAAATTCTCGATATATTACCGGTTTAATTATTCAAATATTTAGTAATTTTAATTTTATATCATATAATCTTTACGAATAACGATATAAAATATCGGAAAATCTAATTAATACGGTATATTTTTACTTTTTAGATATTAATTAATTCCGGGTTCTTATAAAAAAGTTTATAATAATTACGTTAAATTTATTAAAAATTTATAAATGTACTTTTCGTAATAATTAATTCATTAAACGTATTTAAATATTTTAATAACGTTACGGTATATAATATTTCGGTAACTATTATATCGTAAGAACTGTTAAGTATAATATTTATATTAAAATTTTAGTTAATTAAAACTGTTTTATATACTTCCGTTTAATAACTAAGTTATCAGGATCTTTAATAATATAAGCATAAATTTTTCATATTTTTTAAGTTTATTTTTTATAACCGTATTTATTATTATAAAGTTGTTATTAAATAGTACGCTTATTTCGCATTTTTCTTTTCGTATACTTTTTCCGAATAAGTAAAAAAAATAACCGGATAATAAAACAAATAACAAACAAATAAAAATAAATATTAATATTTAATTTAATGCTTTTTACGTATTATAAGTAATTAGGTATTAAATACGTATAATTATATAAAATTATAAGTTTACTTTTCTTATGCTATTAAAAACTACTAGGAGCTTACAGGTATATATAGTCGAAAATCCCGTCAGGTAAGCCCGGGTTATTACAATCCTTAACATTTTTCTTCAACATATAATTACTTAATTTAAAAACTTAAATTAATTAAAAGTTAACATTTTTATAAATTATTAATTTTCGTTTAAAATAATAAACTTTTATTAACTTTTATATATTAGTAACTTAATACGTATTTTTAATACGTTAATAACCGATTAATTTAAACGATCGAATTTTAAGTTCGGTTATTATTATTATAAAAGGTTTAATTATAAATAAAGCTTTCGAATTTTATATTTAACCGTTACTATTATTATAATATTAAGGTACGTTTACGTACATATTATTTTATTAAGTTTATATGATAAAATTAAGAAAATTCGGGTTTATTCTATTTCAAAAAGGGTAAAAACAACGTAGCGTATTTAAAATATATTTCATAAATATATTAATATTTAAAAGTAGTAAACGCGTTATAATTAAAATTAAAATTAAAATAATAGTATTAATAAGTCATAATTTAAGGATCTGTATAAATATATATATATAGATTTATAAAAAAGTTTTCTTATTAAATTATTACGAATTTTCGTTTTTTCGTTTTTTAAAAAAAATTTATATAACGAACCCCTTTTTTACATAACTTAAATTTAGACTTCGCTCGTTCGTTATGAGGATTTGGGATTTAATTAGTTAATTTTTAACGTTATGCAGTAGTATTTATGTAACTTTTTTTTATTTTTTTTAAAAAAAAACCCAAAAACCCCCCGAGCACATCTCTTTACATGCGCCATTCGTGGGCCAATGACTGCATAGGGGCGCGCTCTCATTCCAATGTGTTGCAAAAGGCACGAAGGATAAATTCGACTTGGAAATTGATATTGCTTTTCTTCAACTCGTCTAATGGCGGACTACTGGTTCCAATGGTCGAATGCGACTACGGGAAATCCAGAAGACCTCGGGTCAGCGCTATGGCGATATAATATGACCTCGACCCATTCAGACGCCGAATCTCTGGCTTTGCAACAAATCCAGAATCGTGGAAGACACCCGGTAATAGGCCCCAGAGAACTGCCAAGCCCGGTGTGCCTGGGTCCGAAGCCATCAATTGGAATGGGAAATCAAGCTCGATTCCCAAGGCGCAAATGGAGATGAGACCTGGACAGCCCGACCTTCACCTTGACCTACTATTAAGCGATGTTATTGCAGGTGAAGTGCCCACATGATAGATTCATTAGTTCATTGGGGCGCTTCGAGGAGATGTTCGGTAGCTTCAACCCGATTTTCCCCTTTTATTATCTCAGTCGACTCGGGTGGAGCCCAGTAGAAGCTGATAGGGAAATTGTTTGATCAAATTATTTGCACGGGGGAGACAGGGACAAAAGTTGGGGTTGCAATGCGGGGGGGCGATAGGCGGCCCAATGATACGAATGGATTCACATTGTTGCATACTTAAGTATGTAGCACATTGATGATTTCGAACTAAGCGATTAATTCGGCACGGCACGACGGCTGCCCTTTTCAGCCATGATCTGCCGGCAGGCTCAATGAACTCTTCCCATGGAATATCTGACGAAGGGGAAAGTAGCAGCCCGCTAACAATTCTCTAAGTGTGGGTCACAAATTGGCCAATCAGATAGTATAAAATCTAACAAAATCCTTTTATAGGTAGCGTGATAACGCGGACCACTCGCTACGGCTTTTAGTTTTGCCCGCCGTCGGATGGTTTATTCACGTGTCTCGCAGTCGGGGCCTCTCCGGAATTTATCCTCCAATTCGAGGCAGTTGCCGACAATTCCTACACCAGATCGCCGTGGCATATAATCCAATGGTTCCGTCCAACAACGACACCATGTTGCTAACTTGTGTAGAGGAAAGCTGGCTTTACAGTGATTTACGTCAGTCTGCAAACGTTACGTCAAATTACATACTGAACATATTGCCGCAATCCTTAGCCTCTTTGGCATCATGCTGTTACGGCCAAATGGCTTTTCTAGCCTCGTGCAGACTCTGTCCACGCTATTGCCTCTCTCCAGCGTCATAAGTTTCCCTCTTGGTGTTGCCCAAATTGTTCCTCCGGTACGGCATGAGACGGGTGTCTCTGCCTACATATTTGACCTGAGTCAAGTTCAACTGACGGATAGCCGATGGTTGGACAACCAAGACCGGACACTAGCCTACCTGAAGTCAGTTGATGTTGAAAGGCTTCTGTATAACTTCCGGGCAAATCATGGCCTGTCTACCAATGGCGCGTCGAGAAATGGTGGCTGGGACGCGCCAGACTTCCCATTCCGTTCGCATATGCAGGGGCACTTCCTCACTGCTTGGTCGCAGTGCTGGGCCACTCTCCGCGACACTACATGCCGAGATCGTGCCAAATACTTCACGGCCGAATTAGCCAAGTGCCAGGCTAACAATAACAAAGTCGGTTTCGGTTTCGGCTACCTATCCGGCTTTCCAGAGTCGGAATTCACTGCCCTTGAGAGACGCACTCTCAGCAATGGCAATGTTCCTTATTACGCCATTCATAAGACTCTAGCAGGGCTACTTGACGTTTGGCGTCATATCGGGGACACTAATGCCGAGTCTGTCCTGCTGTCTTTGGCCAAGTGGGTTTACGACCGGACTGGCAAGCTGAGTTACAGTCAAATGCAGAGTAAGCTCGCACTGCAAGCACAGTTTAGATGCTCTGTTCATGACTTACAGGCTACCACATAGTAACATGTTATTCGTGCTGACCGGCATACGCAGGTATGATGAGTACAGAGTTCGGCGGTATGAACGACGTGCTAGCCGAGATTTACTATTGGAATGGAGACAGTCGGTGGCTCGAGACAGCGCGACGCTTTGATCATGCTGCCGTATTCGATCCATTGGCTGCTGACCAAGACCGACTGAGCGGTCTCCATGCAAACACACAAGTGCCTAAGTGGATAGGTGCAGCTCGTGAGTACAAGCAGACAGGAACCACTAGGTACCGAAATATTGCGAAAAATGCATGGGATATAACCGTCCACAACCACACGTACGCCATCGGTGGTAATAGTCAGGCTGAGCATTTCAGGAATCCGGATGCCATCGCTGCACATCTAACCAGTGACACATGTGAAGCATGCAATACATATAACATGCTGAAGCTTACCCGAGAACTCTGGACGTTGACACCAGATTCCTCGTATTTCGACTTTTATGAAACTGCTTTGATCAATCACTTACTAGGCCAACAAAATCCATCGTCAAGCCGTGGACATGTCACTTACTTCACACCACTTAATCCTGGCGGTCGCCGTGGCGTAGGTCCAGCCTGGGGTGGAGGTACCTGGTCGACAGATTGTAAGTCTACACCTATTCTTCGTGGTATTCCTCAGAATGCACTGTGGTTTGCGATCCGGCATGGTGGGAGGCAAAATCAAGTGTTTGCTGTCTCTTCATAGTCGTGCTAACATTGAGCTCGATAACTAGATGATTCGTTCTGGTGCTGCCAGGGTACTGGTCTTGAGGTAGGTTGCGGTGAAAATACATGATGGTTTGAGATAATTGCTAACGCGGCATAGACCAATACTAAATTTATGGATTCTATCTATGCTTACGACAATTCTTCACTCTACGTAAATCTCTTCACTCCTTCGAAGTTGAATTGGTCGCAGCGTAACACCATGATAACACAGACTACGAATTTCCCTGTCGGTG
Organism: Monosporascus sp. MG133; assembly: GCA_004155925.1. Lineage (NCBI taxonomy): Eukaryota > Fungi > Ascomycota > Sordariomycetes > Xylariales > Monosporascus > Monosporascus sp. MG133. The sequence continues at coordinate 9,234 of QJNX01000151.1, read as the reverse complement.
GTTAGTCTTATTTTCTTTCCTTCTAAAACTCTATGATATCATGATGCTTAAGGATCCCTGCAATCCACGGGTCTCTCTTTTGTCATGTTTCGGAATATTAGTCCTAATTATTTCCAGAAACGACAAGGTTGACGGTCACCGGCAATGGAACCTGGGATATGAAGATCCGCATCCCATCCTGGACATCTAATGCCACAATATCTGTCAATGGGAAGAAGATGCCGGCCAGCGCTCCAGGGACGTACACCACACTCTCGCGCACTTGGATTTCAGGTGACACGGTGACTGTACAGCTACCGATGAGCTTACGGCTTGTTCCCGCTAACGACAATCCGAACGTTGCGGCTGTAGCGTTCGGTCCTGTCATCTTATCTGGCGATTACGGGGATAGATCCCTTAAGTCGAACCCAATTCTCGAACTGGCTTCTATAAGCCGTGGGAGTGAGTCAAGCCTCGAATTCACGGGAATTGCTAATGGTGAGATGGTGAATATCGGCCCGTTCTTCGATGCCCATGGTCATAATTATGTGGTATATTGGAGTATTTCTGGGAAGCTACCCGCATAGTCTCTGCCAATTTAGATATGCCATTCCTGGAGGGCACTTTGAGTTCGCTTACAGTGGCTACTATCTTTGCACTCAGCGCATGGACGGCCATGGTTCTGAACGATTGCGAAGATAGCAGAGACTAGCCTGTACTGCATATTTTAGTCATTTTACTCGGTCTAAATCGATCAATTAAATGGTGGATATTTAATTAAGAGACAACTCGGTATTTCAATGACTTCGGGAAGGGGACACGCTGGAATAATAACGAGTGATAAAATGTACGTTGAGTCGAACGATATGACTGGACGTACAAGGTGTTGCCTTACACTTTGCTCGAAGTTTAACCAAAACTGACTTAAATCTGCTGCATCTACTGTTAATTCACCTTAATTAAGAAGGCTCAGATCAGCTCATGGGACGTAAATACACAGGCGCTCAACACCAGGTGCACACCCTGCACACCGCCTCAGCCCCTTCTCCACACGAAAGATGTGAATCGCTTCAATTCCAGCCGAGGGAGCAGAAATCGGACACCAATATCACGGGGGAACGGGGGACACATACGACCTCCAGTGGCTTCAAAATGAAACCACAATGCAGCCTTAACACTGCACGACGGCCTGCCCCCCTGCCCCCCCCCACTCTCTGTATCTCTCAGAAGTTACATAAAGATGCCCTTTTCTACACGCTTCAGGTTCTATGTTTTTCATCTTCTCGTGCGAATGGATACAGGTCCCAGAAGCCTGCCTGGGATCCGCACTTTTACCTTTGCCCCTACTTCATTGTTTCCTCAAAGCGCATAACATCGCAGCCCAGGCACAGTATGGTAACGAAAGCTCGTCATACGCAGGGTACGCAGTTCGAGTGCTTGGCAAGGCTATCAACAGCAGGAGGCTCTCTGACCGATCAATGATGGATCCCAAAGTCGTCCGCAGGCGCTTGAGAAAAAGAAGCAAACCAGCCTATTTTCCAGTGATGGCGGTCTAGTGTAAGTAAGCGTGTCGGTTAAAGCAAGAGCAAAAGATAACAGTTAGTATGTTTTTAGATGCTGTCACAGTTAGGCTGATCGCGGGAAAAGGTTGCATAGAGTATAAAAAGCGTAAATTATCATGGATAATTCGCAAACTAGAGAGTGGTGGTTAGGAAGCTCTATATATACTCCGGGAGCCCCATAACAACGTTGCTATGGGGCGAATGCACTTCCCTGGGGCTTGATGACTAAGCAAGTAACCCCTATTCTGCGACATACCCCCTAAATAAGAAAAAGATGCTTCCTTAAATCTGCCCATCGTAGCTTTATTTGATCCCTAAATAAATATATTAACCAAAAAAAATGGCGTAATTAACGAAAACGTGTAATTAATCGCAAACAGTAAATATAATAATAAAGGGATAAGCCGTATATATAATTTAGAAAATAATAATAATACGTTTTTTATTCTTATTTGTAACGGCTGACTGGCTTAACCAACTATTAAACCCTAGTCATACGGTTTATGTTAACAATAATACGGTAGGAATCTGAACAATAAACTGGGGTAGAATTACGTCTGGTAATAGCAGATATCGAAAATAATCTAAGTAATCAAGTTATATTATAAGTTGGTATTATCTAGATTATAAGAAAATAACGAACGTATATATGTTAATTTTAGCTCGATTAATTTAATCCGGCTTTATTTTCCTTTTAATAATTAAATTCTTTCGAACTTATTAAGTTATTTCGAACCGTCGTCCGGTTTGTCTGGTTTAACGTACCAAATCCTTTTAGATTTAACCAGGCCTTTCGAACTTATCGAGCTTATTACGTAACCTTAGGCTTATATCGGAAGTTTGTTTTATAATTTCCGACCGTTTATTATTAAATTAAGGCTTTTAATTATAATACGATTTTTTTTTCCAGGATTTTTATTTTTAAAAATTAATTTATTTAAAATATTTATTTAATAAATATTTTTTTTTATATATTATTTTTTGTTCGTTTTTAGTCGTTATATTTAACCGTATTAAAAAATAAAAATTCCGTAAACGTAATAACGTTTTAAATTTTTTTTTAAACAAAATCGATATTTTTAATTTTAATATATCTGCATTTTTTTATTTGCGTTATAAACGTAAAAAAAAAGTTTATAAAATTTATTTTAATTTTGGAAAATCTATTTATTATTTTAAATATAACGGTTTTTATAATTTATTTAAACTTTCCAAAATTAAATATAATTATTTAGTTACGAAAAAAAATCGTTTCGAATTTTAAAAATGTTTTATTAAAAAAAAGTTATTTTTTGTTTAATAATATTTTAATAAATTATAATAATATTTTGGTAAATTATTTAATCGTTTAATCCATTTACGAAACTAAAAAAAACTTTTACGTAAACGTAAAATCGAAATATTACGTAAAAGTATTAAAAATACGGAAATAATAAAAAAATTTAATCGTTTAAAAAAAAATAACGTAAGTTAAAAACCGAAATAATTTCGTTTTTTCGTACCGCGAACGTAATTAACTGGTCCGATTTAAATAACGTAAATTAAAACTTTTTTAATTTTAACGTTTCGGGTATTATTAATAAAAAACTTTTAATAAGTATTAAACTTTTATAAGGTTTCTTACCGGTTCCCATATATTTTTTAATTTTATGTAAATTTTTTATTTAATTAAATACCATTTTTTATTTTTTTCCTTTCTGGTATTTAAAATTTTCTTAATTTTCCATATTAATATATTTTATATTACCTCCTTTTTTCGTTCCGTATTAATTTAAATTAAATCCATTATTAACTTTAATAAGGAAATATAAAAAACGGGGTAAAATATAATTTTAGAAAATAATTCTAATTAATAATTATTTTTTGAAATTTTTTTACGACCTTATATGGTCCGATATATTTATAATCGCATTTTTTATTAAGTCGTTTTATTTAAATATTTTTAATAATTAAATAAATTATTTTCCTTTTTTAAAAAGTTAATCCTTTTAATTTTTTTTGATTATAATATGTTTATATTTAAATACGTACGAATTTAAGTTTTATTTTTATTTTTATATATAATTATTTAAATTATTTTAAAATAAAAATAATTTTAATATTAATTAATCCTTTGGTTTATAAATTTCGGTATATTTTTAATATAAAACCGAAATTATCGTTAATTAATATTATTTTAATATTTTCGTAATAATTTATATTATAAGCTAATTAAGTTATTAATAACTTTTTAATCCAGTTATTTTATTCATAATTAATATAATACCGTAAATAAGTTTCGAATATTTAATTTATTCTTTTTATTTAATTATCCGTTTATAATTTAAACTTAATTATGCGATAAAATTTTATTAAAAATTTAAAATAAATATAATACTTTTATTTAATACGATTTTTATTAAAAGTTTATATATGTTAATAAGGTATTTAAAAAAAACGTATGCCAGTTATTCAGCGTTTATATTTTTATTAAATTATAAAAAATAAAAAGAAATTATAAATTAATTTACGATTAAAAAGATATTATCGTAATATATACTTATCGCCGGATTCTTTAATAATAATTATTTAATAATAAAATAAAAAATAATTAAATCTTATAATTACTTTATAATTAATAATAATTATAATTTTCCGGATGGTTTATAACGTTATACTTTAATTTTGTTATATAAATCGCATCCTTATAAAACCTTTTTTATTATTAACTTTATTTTAAGGAAATAATATATACGTTATAGCCGTTTTAAGGTTTTATAAATTCCAAGATATCCGTATAATTAGTATTTATATATTTCGCGTATTAATTCTTTTTAGTACTTTTCAGGTATTTAAGTTTTATCGGTTTTTTTTTCATAATTAATTATTATATTATTAAATTTATTAATATAAATTAGGTATTATTTTTTTGATTATCGTAATTTATCGTAATTTTATATATCCTTTTTTTATTAAATTAAATATTTAACGTAAAACTTTTTTTTATAGGTTTGGTCGTTTATTAAAAGCGTTTGCCCTATTATTTTTTAACCTTTTTTTGTAAATAATAACGAAATTAAATTCCGAAAAATATTTTCCGTAACGGAGTTATCGTTTTATTAGCTTTCGGGTGGTAATAAACCGGATAAGGTCTTTATAATTTATATATACTTTAACTTAATATAAATTTCTTTTAAGGTAATATTAAAAATTTTAAAAGTATTAATAATAAGATTTTTTTTAATATAACGTAATTTAATACGGCTTTTTTTAATTTATAAAAATAAAACGTAATAAGATATAAATTACCTTAATTATTTTTATATCCGATTATTACGTTTAATATATAATCCGAAATATCGGTTTTTAACTTTACGGGGTAACTTAAATTATATATAATTAGTATTAATTCGTTAATAATTATATTTTTAATCCTTTAAAAAGCTTTTTTTATTTTAGCTATTTATTAAAATTCCTTTTTTTTTAAATTAGGTTAAATAGGAATATTACGATTTTGCTAAAGTTGTAAATAAACCTCCGGTAATAATTAACGAATTTAAAGAAAACTTGGATTTCGGTAATTATAATAAATATTTTTTATTTTTAAACTATTATTATTTTCTTAAGGTCCATTTTAATGTATTCCGGGATAATAATATATTGTAAATACGGTATTTTATATTTATGAAACTTGCTTTTTTTGGCGTTAATTAAAAGATTAACGTTTTATAAAACCTAAAAAATCTTATGGACGTATTTTTCGTATTTTTCCTCCGAATTTAAGTAAATAAAAATATTATCGAAATAATAAATAATAAAAATATAAAAATATTCGCATAATACGTAATTAGCCATTTTTAAAACGTTACGGGTACGTTAATAAACTTAAACGGTATTACCAGATATTCGTATAATCCGTATTTGGTTTTAAAAGTTATCTTTTATTTATTTCCCAGTTTAATACGAATCAAATTATATCCATTTCGTAAGTTTAAGGTAATAAATTACCTGGTTCCGTAAAAGTAATTTTTTATTTTAATAATTAAGGATAAAAACATACGATTTTTAACTATAATATTATTTAATTATCGGTAATTAATTACTAGCCGTAACTTTTTATTCTTTTTTGGTACGAAAAATATAAGGTATCTTACTAGTAACTTAAAGCGTTTAATATATCCTTTACGTAACTTATCTTTAAAATACTTTTGCAATACGTATAATCTTTATTAATTTAAATTATATATAAGATAAAAAATAATTATTTTATTATCTTTTAAAATTATTTTATAATCTTATTTATTATATTTTAATAATTTTATTTTATTTTGTTTTTTAAAAAGTCGTTTGTATTTATAATATTATGATAATATTTTAATTATCTTTTCTAGCTTTAAAAGCTGGTATTATAAATCATTATTTATTTCGTATAACCGTACTTTAATTATAGCAATAATACGTCGTACGTACTTATTTCGCCTTTTTATATATATATATCGTATTCCTTTAAGTAATAAAATTTCTATCGTAACCTTATGCCTATATTTACCATTATTTTCATTAATTAAGTAATAAAATCTTTTTTCCGAATTATTTTTATCGATAAAAAATAAAATAAACTTTATTTAATTAATCTTTTAATTAATTAAAGGGTTATATTTATATAACTATTTTTTATTAAAAAGTATATCGTAATTTCGTATTAAAATAATATCGAAATTAATAATTTATTTTCGTTTATAAATATAAATTTCGAAATAATTAATTTCGCCGTTAATTTATCCGTTATTATAGGTAAATTTAATACCTTTTGCATTTTTAATTTTATAAAGTTCGGTTTTATCCTTTTACGGCAAACGTAATTCGTTAATTACTTCCGGTCTGATATAATTCGGGTCGGTTCCGTAATCTACTATAATGGTATACCATTTTTTCCTAATTCGTATTTTAATTATAATAAAAAATTTTTTTTTATCGTACATAAAACTTTTTTAAAAGGTATATATCAACTTCTTTTACCTTTACCAACCTATGACTTCCTTATAGGTAACGTTCTTTTTTTAAGGATTATGCTTTTAATTATTTTAATTATCCTTTTTATTAACGTAATTAAACTTTTAATTTAAATTTCTTTTTCTTATATCGTTTCATTTAATTCGTTAAGTTAATATCTTATTTTTTAAGGGATTCGGCCTTTTTTAACCAGTTTATCGTTATAACTTACTTTTTATTTATCGTTATTATTAGTTGGTTTTGGTATCCTTAATATTCCTAATATTAGGTATAATACTAGGTTATTTTTATTAAACGTTTTCCGATTTCTTTTTTTAATTTTTTTTTCGGAGTTATCGGCATAAATACGTCGGAAATATAAATTATTTACCACTTCCCGTTATAATTTTATTACCGTTTAATAAATCCATTCTTTTTACGTTTTATAATTATATTATTCGTAATAGTATATAAGGTTTTGTTCGGAACAATTCTTTCCTTTTAATTAATTTCCCGATACTATAATAACGTCGATATCGTTTTATATAATTATGTTACGTAAATATTTATACTACCTTTAATCCTTAAAATCGCTTCCGGTTTAAATATAAAAGTTAAATCCTTATTTATATATATATACGTAAGTTATTATTAAATATATTTTCATTATTTTTCGTATTATAAGCAGTAAGTTTTTTTATAATAAATGGCGTATAATTTCTTATATCGATTAGGTTTTCTTAAATATAAGATTTCGTTTTAACCTTAATATTTCTTAATTTATTTACTTAATTTTTATTATTTTTGTCGTTGTTACTTTTTTAATTATATACAAAATATTAAATTTTCTGGCGTTAACTTTTTCTATCCTTTATATTTCCGTAATTATTAAGTAATTATTGGACCGGATACGGCGGCATATTATCGTATAATTACGTCTTAAAAAAATATCTTAACTTTCTATAACCTTTTTCGTATTTTTAAAGGTAAGTTAAAATTTTATCTTTTTTTAATTATGCCGAAAATAACGGCCTTTTTATTTTTTAATTATTTTTCGGGTACCGGAATTTAACTGTTTTATTATTATTTCCTAAAAGCCCGGTATTAATTTTTTATATAACCCCTTTTATTATAATTATAGCATTTAATTTAACTTTAATTTTTTTGGTATTATTTTTAATTTTATAAATCTTAATACTATTCCGTAAGCAGTAAAAAATATATCGCACTTTTTACTTTAATTAATTTCCGTAAATTTAGGTTTAAAAATAAATTATCCCCTTTATTTTTATCGTTGCTTATATTATCCGTTATCGATTTTTACGGCCTTTACGATATATTTATTTAAAGTAATAAAGCGCGTTATGTTAATAATTTCGTTTTTAACGTTATTTTTTAAATTTTTATAAAAAATATTAATTAAATTATTATTTTTTTTTCGTTTATTTATTTTATTTTAATTATAAAATTTTTAAACCTTATTACGTATTTAAATGTTAATTTTTTTTATTTTAAATCGAAAACTTTTTATATTACGATCTTTTTTTCGTTTAAATTTCCGAAATTAACTTTTAAATTTTTTCCGAAATTAATATAATATTAAAAAAAAGTTTTAATAATTTATTATTAATCCAACTTTTTATATTCCAGGTAATTTCGTAAGGTAAATTTAAATTAATTTAAAACGTTTTTTTTTTAAAAATACCGTAATTATAAAAATTTTATTAACCTTATTAATAATTTTTTTAAAACGGAAATAAAAGTATATTTAAATAAAAAAATTTTATATATTATTTTTTTTATCGTAAGATTCGAATCTTTTAGGTTTAATTTTAATTTCGTTAATTTTAATAATATTAATTTAAATTTTAAAACGTTAAATAATTTCCTTAAATTTTTTAATTATATTTTTATATTATTATATAATAAATTCCTAAATATTTTCCGATATATTAACGGGATAATATATTATTTAAAATTTAATTATATTATTAAATAAAAACTTATAACGTATAATAATTAATTAATTTAATTAATTATTAAACCTTAATCGTACGATTTATATTAATAATAATACGGTAAAAATCTAAATAATAAATTAAGGTATAAATATATTTAATAATAATAAATATCGAAAATAATTTAAATAATTAAGTTATATTATAAGCTAATATTATTTAAACTATAAGAAAATAACGAACGTATATATATTAATTTTAGCTCGACTAGCTCGATCCGGCTTTATCTTCCCTTTAGTAATCAAGTCCCTTCGAACCCATTAAGCCATTTCGAACTATCGCCCGGCTCGTCTGGCTCGACGTGCCAAATCCCCTTGGGTCCAACCAGGCCCCTCGAGCCCATCAAGCCCATCACGTAACCCTGGGCCTACATCGGAAGTTCGTCTCACAACTTCCGACCGTCTGCCACTAAGCCAAGGCCTCTTGTCATAACATTATTATTTATAGTAATAGGTAACGAAAAGTAGGTCCGCGTATTACGTACGCGTAACTTATTTATTAAATTATTAACGTTATAACTTTTGGTTTTTTTTTTTTTGGTTTAAAAAAAATTCGTAAATACTTTAAATTAAAAAAAACGCGAAATTAACGTATACGTTATAAATTATTATTATTATTATTATTATTATTATTATTATTATTATTATTATTATTATTATTATTATTATTATTATTATTATTATTATTATTATTATTATTATTAT
>QJNX01000150.1:10176-137970 GCA_004155925.1 Monosporascus sp. MG133 | reverse complement strand
TTATTATTATTATTATTATTATTATTATTATTATTATTATTATTATTATTATTATTATTATTATTATTATTATTATTATTATTATTATTATTGTTATTTCTGTTAATTCTTAAGATAAATTTTAAAAACTTTCTATAAGACCGTACCAAACGTGCTCGAAGAATCATAACTTAATACCAGGTTTTATTTTTAAGGTTTGTGGTTTTTTATAAGGTTTTTATGGGTCTTTCGTAAGTCGGTACTTAGAGCTACAGCTTTTAAAAAGCCGTAGCCATAGCTGCGCCGCAAGCGCAGCCATAACCTTAAAAATAGGGCCTGATTTTAATAAGGTAAACGTTACGCCGCAAAGACGCGCTTGGTCCTAAAACCGTCAGGAGCAGTTAATATCACATACCGTTTAGTACTGTTACTAAATTATATGTTACCTCCGCTAGCCTAGGCTTCCTTGGCTCGGTTTGTAAATATATTATTATATTACGCTAAAAATTAACTAATCAAATACCATATCCCCGTAATAAGCCAGCAAGGCCTAAGTTCAGGTTATGCAGATAAGGATTTCGTTTTATATATCGCTGCCAAATCATTAACATTTTTTTATAGAAAATTTCGGGATTTATATAAAAAGAAAACATTTTATATTTAATTTACCTTTAATGAATATAAATCTATATATATTAAATATAAGCCGATTTATATATATATTTAAATAAATCTTATAGCTGATATAACTAAGTTTAAACTTAAAAAATAAGTAACTATTACGATCTCTTAATTATAATAATATAATTATCCGTTATATTATTATATACCGGGTTGTTAAAGTATATTTTAAAATAAAGTCCGTCTATTTATGTCTTCGGCTAAATAGGTTATAATTAATATATTATAACCTTAAAACGGTTCTAGATTTAATTAACTGAAACGTTTTTCTTATTACGATATAATCATAGCTAGTTATAATATTTTGCTTTAAACTTTTTAAAATAATTCACTATGGAAAAAGCTTATCTAGCTTTACCTTAATAAGATCAGGCTTTATTTTTAAGGTTAGAACTGCGCTTGCAGCGTAGCTGTAACGAAGGCCTTGAAAAAAACCGGTAACTTTAAGTACCGCGTTAACTTATTTAAAAAAGTACTTATAGAAATAATAACACATTAAAAATAAGAACTAAGAGCAAGTTATAATTTTTTCGCTTCACTTTATATATGCTGATATAAAATATTAAAAATCTAACTTAAAAACTATAAAATATAATAATAATATAAAAATTAATAAGATTATAAATAACTTTATTATATATAACTTTAAAAGGGCCTTTTAATTACAAATGTAATTTTCTAATCGTAATTAATTTATCGTAAATAATAAAAGTTTAAGTTAAAATGCTCGTTTTATATACCTCCTTTTAACCGTAACGCTGATACGCTCTTTCCGCCACGGAAAGGGGGCACCTTCTCTGAGCTGTGTGTGTGACGTCTTGAGACAGAAGGGAGACGTCTCTAAGACGTCATGGAGATCAATAAGTAAATAAGACGAGCCGCAGGCTCGAGATAGCTTCTAGACGGTCTATGAATACGATCGAGATTTGCTTTAACAAACGCTTTTATAGCTATAACGTAATAATTCCTCCCTTAAGAAGACGTAACCGTGTAGACAATTGGATAAAATGATAGATTGCTACTTTAATTCTTGTGCTTCACCAAAACCCATCCCTCTCGCAGAGCCAGCTCCTATCCACGTCGATTCTTGTCGGAATTCTGGAGGTTCTTCGCAATCTGGAACAGCCGGGCAAACCATCGCTCGTAGTCTTTCAGTAAAAAAAATTTTTTTTACGAAAATGCGAGCTATATAACAAAACCAAGGTACGACGTTACAAACCATACGGAAAACTACAACTATTACCAGTTACAAAATAACGATAAAATTTAATTACTTCTAATTTTATTACCAAATTACCATTATCAGAAAACCTAACAACGGGCATATATTACGATAGCATTTTCGTAATCGTCGATCCATTTACGAAATTCTTTTATTTCTTACTATTTAACGAAAATATAAACGCGGAATAATTACCGTACGTTTTTTTTAGATATTTTATTAGCATATATAAACTGCTAATGTAAATTATATCCGATAAAGGTATTATATTTACTTTAAAATTTTAACAAATCCTTATAACATAATTAAGCTTAAATTAGAAGCTTTTAAACGCCTTTAAATTATAAATATATAACTAAATAAAAAGAATTAATTAAACGTTTAAAACCTATATACGGTATTATATTAATTACGAATAAAATAATTAGGTCGAAAAGTTACTAATAGCCTAATTAACTTATAACATCAGTTAATACGAAAATATTAAAATAATATTAACGAACGTTAATTTCGGGTTTATATTAAAAGTTTACCGAAATTTATAAAAAACAGTACCAATTAACGTTAAAATAATTCTTACTTTAAAACAACTTAAGTAATTATATATAAAAATAAAAACAGAATATAAATTCGTACCTACTTAAATGTAAAAATATTATAATTAAAAAAGGTTAAAGGAACTAACCTTTTAAAAAAAAGAAATAATTTATTCAGTTACTAAAAACATCTAAACCAAAACACTTAATAAAAACCTCGATTTTAAGTATATCGGATCATATAAGATTACACAAAAAATCTTAAAAAATAATTATTAATTAAAATTACCTTTTAAGATTAAACTTTATCCGTTTTTTATATCTCCTTATTAAAGTTAATAACGGATAGAATTTAAGTTAATACGGTACAAAAAAAGGAGGTAACAAAAAACGTACTAATATAGGAAGTTAAAAAAAATTTGATACCAAAAAAAACCCGGCAAAATTTTATATTTGGTTAAGTAAAAGGATTGCCTAAAGTTAAAAAATATATAGGAACCTATAAAAAACCTTACGAGAACCTAACGTCTGCTAAAAAACTTTTATTAACAATAACGGAACCGTTCGGATTAAGCGTATTCCAATCCAACGACCAATGAACGCTATACGGAAGCAGCCAGTTCGGTTTCTAATTAATGCTACGTTTTTTTAAACGCTTAAACTCCTTTATCGCTTCCGTACCTTAAATACCACGACGTAACATTTTAATCCTACGATGGCATAAAACCTTACGTTACTTTTGGAAACGGTTTAATTTATTAACAGCAAAACGAAAGGCCTTTCGCGTCGAATTGGGTTTTTTTTTTACGCTTTAACCGCTTTTTTTCGTTTAAAAATCGTTAGTATTTAAAAATAAAAGAACCAAATAAATTATAAAAATTTTCATATTCGATATAACGAAAATACTTTTTAAAAATAAAATAAGCCTTATAAATCTTTTATTTAAATTTGTAACAAAAATACGAAATATAATAAAATATAATAAAATAAAAAATATTAAACCGTTTTAATTAAATTAAAACGTTATTACGTTTAAGTAATTTTTGTTTTTTAATACGGTTAAATATAACGATTAAAATAACCCAAAAATAATATATAAAAAGGAAAATTATTTACCAAATAAATGCGATAAATAAATTAATTATTAAGGGCAAAAAATCCTAAAACCAAAAAATCGTATTATAAGCTAAAAATTTAACCTAAAAACGAACGGTCGGAAAGTTTAGGATTTATTGTAACGAACCTGTTATATATCCACCTGGAAGTATAAGTAGTATCCGAAATAGGGGGTTTTTGATTTGCAGGTAATAATAGCATAATGAATAAGGTATTCGTTAAAAAGATTTTCAGATTTTTCCTTTAATTAAAAAACGGTACAGTTATTTTTAATTAAAAATTTAAATTGATAATTAAAAAGCGAAATTAAATAGGTGCTATTTATATAGGAAACCGTGTATTATATATTTATCTGGATTTAATTAATATATCGTGGATTTGTAGGATTTGTTAGATTTGCCTTTAAATTTATCAGATTTATTAAATTATTATATTTTGACGCGGGGAAAGCTAAGTTTTCTTTACCCGAAAATTATCCGTAAAGAGTTTATACCAGGTTCCGGAAGCCGGTTTTTTTAAAATAAGAATCTTTATTTTTATATTATAACATTATTTTTTTAAAGATTTTTATTTTAAAGATAAAAACTGTAAGTAACCTTTTTGTTTTGTTAAAAGGGTTTTTTGTAATTTTTTAATTGATTTTATTATAGTAGGTAAAAAAAAGAAGCGAAAAAAGTATTTACGCAAAAATTAACGTAATATTCGTAATATTTGCGCTGATTTAAATAAAATTTTTGGAATTAATTTTTTTGGGGGTTTTAATTATATTTAATTTAATTAAATCGATCATTTTTTTTCCTTAAAATATTTAAGTTGTAATTAATATATGCGTTATTAATATCCTTTTTATAATACGGAAATTATAAATTTATTAAAAAAAATAAATAAAATTTAATAACGATTATAATAAAAGTAACGGAAAGTTAAAGATAACTTTTTAAAATATTAGGAAGTTGCAAAAAAGGAATTAGATAAATTACGACGTTAGTAAGAAAAAAGGTAAAAGGAATTTATTAAGAAATTAAAACGTTTACGTTTTTAATAGGACCTTTTTAAGAAGAAAATTTTAAAAATGTTAAAAAAAGGTTTGAAATTGGATTAATTGGAAAAATGGAAAAAATTAAAAGAAAAATAACGTCGTATGGAAATAAAGTAAACGTATTTTATTTTTAAGATAAACGTTACGGTAAAAGCGTTTATTTTTTTCGGCTGGAACGTCGAAGGTTTGGATCTGGGTAGGGGACCGTTATCGTTTGTAACTTTGGCCGTATTAGAAACGGTCGGTTAGGATTTTGCCGATAAAATTTTTTAATTAGGTTTATTATATTTGTTAAGTACTTAAAAGGTTTTTATATATTATTTTTAAGTAAGTAATTTATTTATTTAATTAAGTACTGGATTTTATTTTTAATTATTTTAAAATTTAGTATTTTTTCGATTTCGTATTCGTTATCGTTTTTTTCGATTTCGAAGTTTTTTTTAAGCGGGGTATTTTTTGGGGCTGGTTTTAATAAGGAAATATGGAATATAAGGTATATTTTTATGGTTTTAAATAATAATAGTTTGTAATTAATTTTTAAAATTTTTTTTTTAATTTTAAATAAATTAAAAATTTTAAAATTAAGTTTATCGTTGGGTTTTTTTATTTTAATTTAAAAAAAGGTTATTATTACGTTTTGTTTTTAACGTAATAAGTAAATTTTTTTTTTCGTTAAAATTAATTTTTTAATTTTTTCCTTATTATAATATTAAATTATTTTTTATTACAAAAATTATAACTTAATTTAAAGTTAGGTTTATATTATTTTAATTTTTGTTATTATTATTTTCGTTCGTAAAGTTATAACGGTAATAATTAATATTTTACGTATTAATTATTCGGGTCGTTAAGTTACCGTATTATGTTTATATATAATTATATAAAGTAATATTCTTATATTTTTGTTAACGGACGTAATATAAGTTATTTGTATAAATAATAAAAGTTTAATTTAATTATTTTATTTAATTATTTATTTAAGGGTAATAAGTTATTAAAAATTTAAGTTTAATACCGATTTGCTTAAAAAAATTAATACCGTATTTGGATATAAAAATTTTATTTCGATTAAAAAGAATTTTTTCTAATATTCCGTATTTATCGAAATAATATCGAATAAAGGCGTAAATTAATTATTTTGCCGTTACGGTTTTTTTAAAAGATAAAAAGTATTTATATTTAGTAAATTTGTTAATAATTATTTATATTATATTATATTTAACTTTAATAATAGGATTTTTCGATACGGGAAAATTAATAATAAAATTTTAAATTATAATATTTTATATTTTATTAAGTATATTTATAAGTTGTAATAAATTATATAACTTATAATAAGTTATTTTTACTTTGTTATAAATATTGCAATTTTTAATTATTTATTTAATTATTTAATAAAGCCTTAAGAAATCGTATTTTTTTTAAAGTTACTTGGTAATTTTAAATATTTTCTAATATTTATATATAAAGTTTTTATAAAATTTTTTAATAAATTTTTTTGTTGTTAGTAAAGGATATAAATTTTATTACAGAATAATAATTAATTTTTATCGGTTTTTTTTTTAAATTATTTAATTTTTTTTTATTTTTTTTAAGTTTTAAGAATTTTTAAATTAAGTTAATTTTTTTAAAATAAGTTATTTTAGGCTTATATATAATTATATTATTCCGTCGTTCTTACGATATAGTATTTATATATAACGTTTAAAGATTTTTAAATTATAATTTTTTTTTCGGTTTAAAATATCCGTTTGGAAATTTTTTTTTTTTTAATATGGTAAATTTTAAAATTAAATTTGGATAAGAAAATTATTTAATTTTTATAACGTTTATTTAGTTTCTGGGTTATTATAAATTAAATAAGATTTTTATAATCTGAATAAATATTAAAAAATTCCTTGGTTTTATTAAAAAAGGGTTTTTATTTTTTAAATATTAAAATAATCGTTAATAACTTTTTGTTATAAATAAGATATTTAAATTTTGTATCTTTAAAAATTTTTTAAAAATACGTTATTAAGTATTATTTTTTATTATTTTTTAATTATTTTAAAACTGCTTTAAAGGCGTAATTTGAAGCGTTTATTTTAAGTCGCTTTTTTTTGTTATAATTTGGCAATTTAATTATTAAAGCGCTAATAATTTTGTCCTTAATTTTTTGAAAAGTTTTTTTTATTTTATCTAAAAATTTAAAATTTTTTAATATATTTTTTAATAGTAAGTTTAATTAAAGGGTTAATCAGCTTACCGTAATCCTGGATTAAAGATTATATATAACCGGTAAATCTTAAAAATTAACGGATATTAATAATAGTAATTTTATTAAGGATTAATTAATTTTTAACGGCTTTTAATTTGGAATCTTGGATTTAAATTTATTCCGGGATAATAATAAAGTTTAAAAAATTTAGTTTTTAAGTATACCAAACGTTTTTTTTTAACGTTTATTAACAAATTAACTTTTTTAAGTATTTTTAATACTTAAGCGATATATTTTTTATGTTTTTTTAAAGTTTTTAAGTAAATAAAAATATCGTCCAGATAAACGAAAACAAATTTATTTAAAAACTTCCGTAAAATAATAATTAATATATATTAAAAACTGGTTAAAGTATCAATTAAACCTTAAGGCATAATTTTATATTTATAATGCCCGTAAATAATTTTAAAGGTAATTTTTTATTTTTCGTTTTTAATTATTCGAATTAAATAATAACCGTTTGGTAAGTTTAAAGCTATAAATTATTTGGCTTTATTAATATTTTTTTATAATATTTATTAACCTTAAAAGGTATTTATTTTTAATAATAATATCGTTAAATTATTTATAATCATAAATTTATTAATATATTATATTTTTATCGTTATCGATTTTAATTTTGTTATTTTTTATTTTTGGTACTATTATAATTAAATACCTTATAAATAATTCGGATTTTTAAATATATCTTTTTTTAAAAAAACTTAAATTTTCTTAAGGTTTATATAATAAATTTAATAAAATTTTAGATAATATCCTTTTTTAATAAAAATTTTATAATTTTATTAATTATAATCGGGTAATTTTTTTCAAATTCGTTTTTAAATAACTTTTTAAATCGTCGGTATTTAAAAGATATTATTATTATTAGGTTAAAAATTTTAGCTTTTTTAATTATATAACAGATTTTATAAAACTTTTTTTTAAAATCGTTCCATAAAAACGTTTACTTTTTTTAATTAATTTATAAATTATTAAAACGAAATTATAATATTCTTAAAATAATATTATATTTTAAAATATTAACGATATCGAAAATAATTCGTTTTAAATATTTTTAAATTTAAATTACGAATTTTTTTTTCTGAAAAATTTAACCGTTATCGTAAATAGATAAGTTTTTATTTACCGTTCGTAACTTATAAGATTACTATTTATATCTTTAAAAAATCTGGTATTTTTCGGTTACTTTAAAAAAAAAATTTTATGCCGGAATTAATTATAATATTAAATATTTTGTTTTTATAATAAATAAGGATTTCGATTTAATTTCGTATTTTTTTTTGTCTTATATAAGGTTTTATATATAAGGGCTTTTTGGTACTTTATTTTCGAAAACTTTTATAATTTTTTAATTAATAGGTTTTGGAAATTAAAAAACGTTTTTATTTACGTACCTTTTTTGCCGTATATTTGGTATAATAGTTATTTATATATTTAAACCATTTTCTGTTACCGAATTGGTATTTAAAAATAATTATTTTTTTCTGGTTTTTTTTTAATTTTATATTTTGCGAATTATAAGATTAACAAAATAAACCTCCGAAAGGAATATTTTTATAATTAAAAAGTCGTATTTGTCGTAAGGTATTAATACGTAATATAAACATTTTTGCGTTATAACTTTTTAATTTTATTTTAACTTAAGGTATAAATAATAAAACTTAAGGTATTTTGGTTATTAAAAGATTTCCGTATATTTGCATTTATTATTTAGCTTTATTATCGTTTTTTTATTATATCTTAATTAAAAGTTGTTATCTTTTTTCGTTCGTTAGTAAATAAGGTAACTGTAATTATAATAAGTAATAAAATGCATAAATTTATAATTATCTGCTGGTTTGGAATATATTATATATTCGGAAAAAATATGATATTCGGGAAATAATTATTTATAATTACCGAAATCTTTTCGTAATTAACCGTTTTAATCGTATATTTTATACTTTTATATATTAAAGTAATAAATATATCCTAACGTAATAGTTATCTTAAAGCTGGTTCGTTCTGGATAATATTTATAAGCTTTAGCCATAATATTTTTGCAAATGGCATAATTTTTATAATTTGGGCTATTATTTCTAACCTTATTAGTTATAATAATAGTAAATTTTTAATCGGCAGAAATAACGTTTAATTTTCTTTTTCTTTTTCCTTATTATTTATATTTCGTTCGGCCGCGCGGAAATTTTTTTTTGGCTAAAAAATTTTATCCTTTTAAAAACTTTTCTGGGAATTTTCTTTTTTCGCTAGAAAATAATATTCGCTTTTAAAATGGCCTTTTTTGCTATAGTTAAAATATTTAATTTTAAATTTATATTTTTTGGATTCTATTAAAACGCGATTAGTTTTTTTTTAAAATTTATCCTTTATTTTCTTTCTGCTACTAAATCGTTTATTATTATTTCGTTTACCGGTATTTTTTTTAAGGTATCGATTAAAAATACGTCGGTTTAAAATAATAACTTTATTTGTATAATTTTTAAAGAAACCCGTTTTAAGTACTTTAAATATTTTATTTTTAACTTAAAATTTTAAACCGTTATAATAAGGGAAAAATAACATATTTTAAGGTAATTTAAAGATAACCGTTAACCGGTTAAATTTTATTATATATTTAATTATTAACGTAATTTATTAAAGTTTATATATTTATTTAACCGTATATTGTTATTTATTTACATTTCCAAACGAAATTCGTATTTGTTCTTTAAAGTTTTCGTAATTATTAAAAATATAATTAATAGCGTTTAAATAATCGTTAAGGGAATTTATTAAATAATCGTTAAAAATGGGTTCGAATTAATTAAGTACTTTTCTAGCAAATAATTAAAAGATAATTATTACCTTTTAGTAATTTTCCGGTAAAAAATTTTCGTACCATTTAAGGTAAAGTTTAACCTTAACCAGAAATCTTTTTATATCCGTAAATTTATTATAAAGTTTAAAAGTAATTGGTTTATAACCCTTAATATTAAGCATTTTATGGTAAGTAGGAAAGGATATAATTCTTTTTCGTTCCTGACCAAATAAGGAAAAGGCAGAAATTCGTAAATAAAAGGCAGATGTTTTAAAGAAAGGTACTAAATTTTTTAATTAAGGAATAGTTTTTAAAAAAACGGAGACTTTTTATAATTACCGGGCAAATTTGGCATTTTTTTTTTTAAATTTTACGACTTTTTTAACCATAAAATTTAATCGTTAATTAATTATAAGTTTTTTTTCTTTTTTTTTTCCAATTTTGTAATAATAATTTTTTTAACTTTTTCCTTTTTTTAATCAGATTTTTTAAATTAAATTTCGATAAATTTTTTTATCTTTTTAAAAGTAAGAATTAATTATTATTAAAAAAAGGAAGGTTTTTTTTAACCTTTAACGTTAATAATTTTTGGTAATATGTTATCGATTAATTAAAAAACTTTTTTAATAAGGGGTAAATTATATAACCCGGTTATTAATCCTTTATTAATTAATAACAGAAATTAAATATGCTATTTATTTACTAAACGTCGATTTATAATATCGTTTTTATTAAATTTTAAAAAATTTATATTTAATTAAATCTTAAATTATTCGTTAATTATTAATTAAGGAATTATTAATATATAACGAACTTATTATATATTTACCTAAAAATATAAATAATATCCGAAATAAAAAAAATTTAATTTATAAGTAATAATAATATAATAAATAAAATATTCGTAAAAAAAAATTTCGGATTCTTTTTTAATTAAAAAATAATATAGTTACCTTTAATTAAAAACTTAAATTAATAATTAAAAAACGAAATTAAATAAGTATTATTTATATAAAAAACCGTATATTATATATTTATCTTAACTTAATAAATATATCGTAAATTTATGGGATTTATTAAATCTACCTCCAGATTTACTAAATTTACCAAATCACCATATCTTAACGCGGGGAAAGCTAAGCTTTCCTTACCCGAAAATCATCCGGAAGGAGCCCATACCAGGCCCCGGAGGCCGGTTTCTTTAAGATAGGAACCCCTGTTCCTGTACTGTAATATTTATCTCCGACGTAGGCCCCGGATTACGTAACTAGCTTAAAGGTTTTAAAGGCCTTAACGTTTTAAGCCCTTTATGTTTACGGTAAGCTTAAAGGTTTTAAACTATTTAAATACTTTAAGCTAAAAGTAACATATATACGTTCGTTATTTTCTTATAATCTAAATAATACCAGCTTATAATATAATTTAATTACCTAAATTATTTTTAATATTTATTATTATTAAACCTAATTATATCTTTAGTTTATTATGTAAATTCCTATAATATTACTGCTAATATAAACCGTACGACTTAGGTTTAATAGTTAGTTAAGCTAGTTAGCCATTATAATATAATTAAGCTAAAAAATTATAACTTAATATTAGGCCTTTTTATGCAGTTTTTTATAAATACTTTTATAAATACTTTTATAAGTTAATATTTAAAGTTATAAGTTTTTAAAAGGCCTTAATTATAAATATATTATAAGCATAATTATAACCTTAAAATAAGGCCCGATTATAATAAGGTAAATTATATAACAGTTTTAAAATTAAACAACAATCTTAAAATAACTATATTATAAATAAAATTTTAATTTTTAATTTTTAATTTTTAATTTTTTAAAAATGTTTAAATTTTTTTTCTTTTTCATTTTTTTAATTTTTTTTTCATTTTTCATTTTTACTATTTTATTATTTACTATTTTATCCTTATAAAACTTTAATAAAAGGCTTAAAATTTCTTTATAGTAATATATTTTTAAAGCTACGGATTTATTACGGTTGTAAATTTTACGGTTAAACTACGGCGTATATAGGTATAAACCTTAACTTAATACTTAAACCACTGTCAGCCTAGACCAATTAGGTTAGGTCAGCCGAATGGCTTCAGGGCTTTAGTGCTTCAGTGCTTCAAGGTCATCTAGGTCAGGTCGACGACAAGGTCGATAAAATCAATTAGGTGGTGGTGGAGATCAATTAATTATATAGGCGACGGTCGCCCCACATACAATTTGTATGGGGGACGGCCGCCCATAACACCTTTGATTGACGGAAGCGTCTGCAGCTGCAAAAAGCCTGTCGGCTTGGAATTGGTTACTAAGACGGGTGCGGGGTAAAGACGATCTTGGGCCGGTAGTCATTTCCGTAGCTTACGACGTTTTTGTATTGGTAATAATATGGGAGACTGTCTCGGGATTTGGAAGATTGTCACCGTTTTTCGGTGACCGTCTCCAAAATGGAATGAATCCCTGAGATCATGTCGAAAATTACCCCCGCCGCGCTAAGGAAGGCACGTTAGGCAGTTTAGCAGGAGCTGTGGGCACACTTTCGGTTCGTTCGGCGGTGCCGTAGATTGCCCGTTCCGTGCTTTGACCGCCTAAAAGTTCCTGAATTCTGCCGTTATCCAGTGCAGATTAGAAGAACTAGACGCATGCATACATATAAAGATGTTATGCGTAGTCGTAGGCTTCAAAACTAACGACTGAACTTACAGCTTATTAACGACCATGGCGACCATCGATTTAAGCCGCCAAAGACAGCGGCTTCTTGGGGATGCGACCGTCTTGAGCAACCTACCGCCTGATTTGTTGGAAGTCATTCGCAGTCATGTCTCTAGCAACTTTCTTGATGCGGTTGCTGCTGCGGCGCTGATACCGCGAGTCGCAGGTCAAATTTTTATCCATTTTGAGACCGTTTTCGCAGATATATGTGCGAGATGGTTTCTCAGGTCCCGGTGTCACGGCCAGGAAGACCAAATTGTCGCAGCATTTGCGAGGATTCTCCCATTTGCTCCTCACGTGTCTGTGTTCTTAGAGCGATATATGCTGGATACCTCACTCACGAGTGAGCCAACCCAGTCTTCTCAGATCAACTCTCTTAATTCGCCACACGCATGGCAAGCCCCTGGAAATGAACTGCTGCAGTCTCTGCTTGCGTTCTGGAGGTTGCTGAATTTCGACAAGAAGGCGTTCGGCCAACTAGTTTCGTCCTCGTGCATACAGTCCTTGTTTCGGCACCCTTGGCCTTCTGTGAGATACCTTGCAGTCAAGATATTATGTCTTCAACTCTCTGCCTCGGACTACAAGGTAGAATCCCTCCTAAGTAAGCATATCAGCGAAGACGTCTCGCTAGTTGCCGACTATGATGGTGTGGAGATTGATTACGCCTTCTTGTCGTTATTCGAGCACAAGCGCGGAAGGGAGTTGGACAAGTTTCGACAAGAATTGCAAAGTCGTCCGGACGACTCCGTG
Organism: Monosporascus sp. MG133; assembly: GCA_004155925.1. NCBI lineage: Eukaryota > Fungi > Ascomycota > Sordariomycetes > Xylariales > Monosporascus > Monosporascus sp. MG133. The sequence goes on along the minus strand of QJNX01000150.1, from coordinate 124,867 downwards.
GCCGAGGCGTATCCATTACAGCAATTAACTTACCTAGTAGTCCGCTATGGAACCACTCTTCTACCGCGAGCTAACGGCAGCCCAAAGACTCCCCCGAGGCTGGTCTACACCCCAACAACCCTCCTTAACCTGGAGAATCTCGTACAAAATCTTCAGCAGCCGGGCCCCATACTCCTCTACGGGCTGCCTGGATCCGGCAAGACCTCGTTAGTGCACGAGCTTGCTAGGGAGCTTGGCATGGACAGCGGCCTTGTGACGTTGCATCTCAATGAACAAACCGACGCGAAGATGCTAATTGGATTATATTCCACCGACTCCAAACCTGGATCCTTCTCATGGAGGCCGGGGGTCCTCACCACGGCAGTCAGAGAAGGACGATGGGTCCTGATTGAGGACCTGGACAGGGCACCCAACGAGGTTATGAGTACCTTGCTGCCACTGGTGGAGCGTGGTCAGCTACTAATAACCAGTAGAGGGGAGACGATACAGGCACGGAGCACGTTCAGGCTATTTGCCACTGTCCGGACAATGCGAGGGGGGGGTGGTCAGGAGAGTCTTCCCAGCCTTCTCGGCCAACGGTTCTGGCGTCCACTAAGCGTCAGGACAACCCCTGACGCTGAGCTTGAGTCGATCGTCGCCGGGGAATACCCACTACTACGGATGTACACTCCAATGATCATGTCCGTCTACAGGCGGCTCTCCGGCTACCCAGGCTTGCCGCATACTGCACGAGGCACCTTAGACCGCCTGATCACACCCAGGGACCTGTTCAAGTGGTGTCGTCGTCTTCAGGAGCTGCTTGTGGGAGCAGGGTGCAAGACTGGCGGGGAACCAGTTAGCGAGACGACTAGGGGCTGGATGTTTATGGAAGCTGTCGATTGTTTTTGCGGAAGTCTCTCAAAACAAAAGGTCAAAGCCTCCATGGTCAGCAGCATTGCGGGGGAGATGCACCTCCCCGAGCAGCTCGCGGCTCACTATCTCGAAGCGCAGATTCCGCATATAGAAGAGACTCCTAGCACCTTTCGGGTTGGCAGAGTCGCACTTGATAGGAGGAAGCAGGCGAACAGGATTGGCAAGTCAAAAAGACCTTTTGCGAGCACAGTCCATTCTAAGAGGCTGCTGGAACAAATAGCAGTGGCCGTAAAGCTTCGGGAGCCTGTGCTTCTCGTGGGAGAAACTGGAATAGGCAAGACGACGGTGGTCCAGCAACTCGCCGATTTGCTTGGTCACAAGCTAACCGCCGTGAACTTGTCGCAGCAAAGCGAAATCGGAGATCTTCTCGGTGGGTTTAAACCGGTCAATGTGCGCTCGTTGGCCATACCTCTGAAGGAGGAATTCGAGGACCTCTTTACTTCCACTGGCATATCGACAGCTAGGAACCAGAAATACATGGAACAGCTCGGCAAGTACACCGCCAAGGGCCAATGGGCAAGGGTGTCGAAGCTCTGGAAAGAGGCGTCGAGGATGTTCAGCAATATATTAGCTGAGCTCCAGAACCGAAACGAAGCCCACAATGGAGATGAAGCCGATAGTCAGCCCACTGCCAAGAGGCGCAAGACGGAATCAAAGCTCCAGTCGTTGCTCGATCTAAAACCACGATGGGAGGCGTTTGATAGAAGCATAGATCAGTTCGACATTCAAATATCAGGGAGATCGGGTCATTTTGCCTTTGCCTTTGTTGAAGGCAATATCGTCAAGGCCGCGAGAAATGGGGACTGGGTGCTACTCGACGAGATCAACCTCGCTTCGCCTGACACATTGGAGAGCATTGCTGACCTGCTAACTTCCGGCCACAATGACGAGCCTTCAATACTGCTATCGGAGACCGGGGAGATTGAACGCATAGTAGCACATCCTAACTTTCGGATATTTGGCGCTATGAATCCTGCCACGGACATCGGCAAGCGCGATCTACCTCTGGGTCTCCGGTCACGCTTTACCGAATTGTACGTCGGCAGCCCAGACAAGGATATCAAGGATCTTCTCACTGTCGTCAAGGCGTACATGAGCGGGAAGAGCTCCAAGGACGACCAAGCCGCCGACGACATTGCAAGACTTTACCTCGACACGAAAGCCCGCGCGGAGGAGAAACGGCTAGTAGACGGAGCGAACGAAGTACCTCATTACAGTCTAAGAACACTTACGCGTGTATTGAGTTACGTCAATGGGGTTGCTCCTTACTATGGCCTTCGAAGAGCACTCTTCGAAGGCTTCTCGATGGGGTTCCTAACGCTCCTAGATAGGGCATCGGAAGAGACTCTGGTGCCCTTGATTCACCACCATCTCCTTCACAGACACGCGAACGCGCAATCATTATTATCCCAACCGCCGCGGCATCCGAATGATGGGAAGCAGTACGTGATGTTCACAAACAAGCACAAGAATCGCCAGTATTGGCTACTCCAAGGTGACGAAACCCCTCTTGAGCGAACCGACTACATTATCACGCCGTATATCGAGCGCAACCTTCTCAACCTTGTTAGGGCAACCTCGACGAGACGGTTCCCTATCCTAATACAGGGACCCACGTCTGCAGGGAAGACCAGCATGATCGAGTATCTTGCCAATTATAGCGGAAACAAATTTGTCCGAATCAATAACCACGAGCACACAGATCTCCAAGAATACCTGGGGACCTACGTTTCTGATGCCGATGGGAGACTGCGGTTTCAGGAAGGGTTGCTTGTACAAGCTCTACGAGAGGGCCACTGGATTGTGCTTGACGAGCTAAATCTTGCCCCGACGGATGTTCTGGAGGCGCTAAACCGCCTCCTCGATGATAATCGCGAACTGCTGCTCCCCGAAACGCAGGAAGTTATCCGGCCCCACGAAAATTTCATGCTCTTCGCCACGCAGAATCCGCCTGGGCTCTATGGAGGAAGAAAAGCACTCTCACGTGCTTTTCGAAATCGGTTCCTCGAGCTGCATTTTGATGACATTCCGGAGGATGAGCTCGAAACCATTCTGCAAAAGCGTAGTTTGCATACAGCCCCGTCCGACTGTAGAAGGATTGTCAATGTGTACAAGGAGCTTTCAAGGCTGCGGCAGACCAGCAGACTCTTCGAGAACAAGCAGAGTTTCGCAACGCTGAGAGACCTCTTTCGATGGACTCGGAGAGATGCGGAAACTCGAGAAGACATGGCGATCAACGGCTTCATGCTCCTTGTAGAGCGTGTACGGAACGAGGAAGAACGCATGGCGGTCAAGAAGGTGATTGAGTCAGTGTTCAAGGTCAATATTATCCCGGATCAGCTCTACGACCCTCAAAAATGGCCCTATCTTTCCCCGTTATCGCATCACAATGGCCATGGCGTCGTGTGGACCCATGCTATGCGGCGGTTATACGTTCTGGTTGCGAGTGCGCTCCGTCACAACGAGCCGGTCCTCTTGGTTGGAGAAACCGGTTGTGGAAAGACATCGGTATGCCAGGTTCTTGCCGAGTTATCCGGCAAGCGGTTGCACATTGTTAATGCACACCAAAACACCGAGACGGGCGACCTCATCGGTTCCCAACGACCCATACGAAACCGGGGAACCGTGGTAGCCGCTTTGGTTGATGATGTCGTTAAGGCGCTAGATCTGCTTGGACATCAAACCGATGGCGTTCTGGAGGATTTGCTACGGGAATACCACGCCCTTGATGCGGACGATCTATTGAGAGTACCAGATGAACTTAGGCAACGGATATCGGATAATGAAGTGAAGAGCAAGGCGCTGTTTGAATGGGTAGACGGGAGCCTAGTCCACGCAATGCGAGATGGTCAATTTTTCCTTCTCGATGAAATATCCCTCGCAGATGATTCCGTCTTGGAGAGACTCAACTCCGTACTCGAACCTCAGCGCTCGCTTCTCCTCGCAGAAAAAGGCACCGTTGACTCCTTTGTCACAGCCTCTGATGGTTTCCAATTTCTCGCTACAATGAACCCCGGAGGGGACTTCGGAAAGAAGGAGCTTTCGCCTGCCTTAAGAAACCGGTTCACGGAGATATGGGTTCCACCCCTTTCTGAAAACCAGGACGTGCTGCTGATTGTCAAGTCAAAGCTAAAACAACAGTTCCGCCATCTCTCAAGTGTGATTGTGGAATTTTCGTATTGGTTCGGCCAAAACTTTCGGTCGACAACTTCCACTGCGTTTTCGATTCGAGATATATTGGTATGGGTCAAGTTCATCAACGAGAGCAACAGTGGCAGTGATGCATTCCTAGTGGTCCATGGTGCTTCGATGGTTTTCCTTGACACTCTAGGTGCCAACCCGTCCGCCCTGATAGCAGTTGACCCCCAAAAATTGGAAGCGCAACGGAAAAGGTGTCTAGACAAACTCAGCGAGATCCTAGGTCATGACGCTACCGCAATTTATCTTGCGCCACTGCAGCTTCTCGTCGACCAGCAGTCTTTGGCGATTGGCAACTTCAGCATCGACCGTGCTGTAGACGGCGACCTCGAGGCAGGCTTTGCTTTGCATGCACCAACGACCAAGCTTAATGCCATGAGGATCATTCGTGCTCTTCACGTTCAAAAACCCATTCTTCTGGAGGGCAACCCAGGGGTCGGGAAGACCACCCTGGTCAACGCTCTGGCCCGCGCTTGTGGACGGCCGTTGACGCGCATCAATCTGTCCGATCAGACCGACCTCATGGATCTTTTCGGCACTGATGTTCCTATCGAGGGAGCCGAGGCAGGTCACTTTGCTTGGAGGGATGCCCCGTTCCTTCGCGCCATGCAGAACGGCGAGTGGGTCCTCTTGGACGAGATGAACCTTGCGTCGCAGTCGGTTCTTGAAGGTCTCAACGCCTGCCTCGACCATCGGGGTGAAGTGTATGTATCCGAACTAGACCGAGTCTTCAAGAGGCACCCGAGCTTCCGCCTTTTCGCCGCCCAAAACCCCCATCACCAGGGCGGAGGTAGAAAAGGCTTACCAAGTTCGTTCGTCAACCGCTTCATCGTAGTTTATGCAGACGTCTTTACTGAAGAGGATTTGCTGCTGATTGCACAGCACAACTTTCCAACAGTCCCTACCAAGACTATCGAGCAGATGATTCGATTCATCTCGAATCTTGACGAACACACTGTGGTCCACCGAAGCTTCGGTTCCCACGGCAGTCCCTGGGAATTCAATCTTCGGGACACCTTGCGGTGGTTGCATCTACTGACGTCTACGGATCCCCTTCTTAGCACCGCCTCCGTTGATGACTTTTTGGGTATCGCGATCCGTCAGCGATTTCGCGGCCAGAACGACAAGCTCGAAGTAGACAAGCTTTTCGAGGCGGCCTTCGGTACACCCCCAAGGGAGCACCAGCTATATTTCAACTCCAGCCCGTCATCTTTTCAAATAGGGCTCGCCCTAATGCCTCGTGATCAGCTCGTTCGCCCGTTGCATTTTCCTAGCATGGACCTACGGGACAGACTCGCGGAGGCAGAATCACTCATGATATGCATCAAGCACAGTATCCCCTGCATCCTCGTAGGGTCTTCCGGTAGCGGCAAGACAATGCTTCTCCAGCACGTTGCCGCACTGGCCGGAAAGCATCTGGTTACATTCCCCATCAATGCCGACGTCGATACCATGGACCTTATTGGTGGTTTCGAGCAATCGGATCCCCTGCGGGAAGTTAACGCTGCCCTGAAAGAACTGCAAGAGGCTCTGCAATTGTTAAGCTCGGGCGTTATGCCCGAACCTGTCCCTGCAGTAGCAACAGACCTACAGAGTGCAATCGATGGCATGAATGGACAAATGTCCGAACTGCAGCATCTGTCGAGTCTGGTTCGGAATCTCCGGGCGCAGATCTCCGTGAACTCGGAGCTAGCAGGTATCCTCGCACGGGTGGAAAGCGTTCTCGGGCGGCCCACAGACATCATGGAACCGAGATTTGAATGGTTAGATGGGATCATTGTCCAGGCCCTCCACAAGGGCCGATGGCTGGTCCTAGATAACGCGAACCTGTGCAACGCTTCTGTGTTAGACCGATTGAACTCCTTGCTTGAGCCGAATGGCTACTTGATCATAAATGAACATTGTGGCCCGAACGGTGAACCTCGACTGGTACGACCTCACCCGGATTTCAGGGTGTTCCTGACTGTAGATCCCCGTTATGGGGAACTATCCCGAGCAATGCGAAATCGCGCGGTCGAAATATACATTGACCGTTCCGAATCAGCCTCGCCTCCCTGGTCCCAGAAGATGGGATACCTTGAGCCACACTTGCGCAGGTATGACTTATTATCTGCCGCAATAGCAACTGATGCTGCGTGCGGAACACGCGCAAGCCAGGTAGCTATAGACTGCTTGTCTTTTAGAGACTTTTCAGGGCTCGAGGGGTATCGTAGCTACAACACTCAGGTAGCGGTCCGGCAATCATCACCGCTTCCCTCACAAGAGGTCGCCGTTTTCCATCGCACCATGGATCAGGCCATCTCATTCGCCAGATCACCGCTCACGGACAATCTTCGGCTCACGGTCAGTGCGTTATATACCGCCCTGCCCGAGGCGCATTTCCCTGACCTCAGAGGCGTACAGGTGAGTTGCCCCCTTCCTCCTCCCTGCCATCGAGGTAAACTTCTAACGTCGTCTAGCCATCTCATCCTCTACAGAACTCTGTTCTTGTTCCCTTGCTTAATGAGCGTTACCCTGGACTCCCTTTTTGGTTGGCAACGTGCCATGAGTCGTACTTAAATATACTTGGAGCTCACAATGCCATGGCGGCACAGAGGTCCAGGGCTGATGGGGTACAAGTCTCTGGTTTGAATCGCCTGCAACGTTCATGCATGGCCGATGGCGTCGCCGCTGTATCGAAAGACTCCACCGTTGGAGCCGCTAGGTTTCTCGTCGGCGCTCTGAAGGCAATACAGTCGTATCTTCAATCTCAGCGTGACAAGCCTGGTCTGTGGAAGGTGAGTAACGACCGGCGATGGAAAATAAAGTGTACTAACTGGTGCAGCAACGAAGGAGTCTCCTCCGTAATCTGATGCGCTCTTGGTGGGCGATGTTCACCTACCTTTGTGAAGGGCAATTCGAAGAAGCCCGCTTCCAGGCTCACCTTAACCACGTTTCCAAGACCTTATCCGCGCAGCTCTTGACTCTCGACGAGAAGGAGGCACGCGATCTCGTCTCGCATGTTCTAGGCGGCCTGGATGAGTGCTTCGTCGGCGGATTCAAATTAACTACGGGCTTGAACATGGAAGGTCTCTGGAGCGCTTTGAGGCCTCTCCCTATCACAAGTTCGCAACTGCTTGAACGTGTCGGCCGTATGGAACGCCTCGCGTCGCGATTTGACGTGTTTAAATGGAGGTCAGCGGCGCATCTCTCGGATCTGGCTGATATCACGGGCTCTTTCGTGAAAACCTACTCGCTAATCCGGCACGAGAGTCGTGACGTTGACGAGCTTCTCAAGGTTGTAGACCATGAGATGGACCAACTTGATAGGCAATCTGATCGAGCAGGCGCCCCTCCTTTTCTAGCTGACGAATTCGAGGTCATCAGACAGCTCACGATGCTCGACCAGATGTCGAGCCTAAATGAGTTTTCCCGGAGTTCTGACGAGTTGGCCCTCTTGTCCGACTTGTCACTCATCACGCAAATGCGTATCCAAAGCGCCTCTCATACGTCATTGCCCTTGCAATCCATCGGCTATCTGCTCGGTGACCGTAGGTCGTCTTACGCATGGGACGGGAACTTTTCTGTCAAGCTTCTCTCAAAGCTCCGTAGCATCGACACTACGAAATTAGATCGCCTAGAATCGCTTGAGACAGAGTTGCCTATACTTGCAAAACAGATCGGCTCATCCACAAAAGCCATCACCGACGACCGACTCGGCAAGCTCAGCAAGGCTCTCTGGCATGTCTTGTCAAGCATAGTGTCTATCTATGACCCGTCCTTAGCTGCCATGTTCATGTCAGCCCGCGCGGCCTCCGCCACGTCGGTTGCATCCGAATTCGTTAGTTTCAGCAGCCAGGGGCTATCTTTCGATACGCAAAAGGTGCCATGGGTCCTGAACCACGATGAGCTCGCGAATTATCCGGATGTTGTTTCGAAGCATATGATTCCAGCTCTGGTCTCCCTGGTCGCTTTCGAATGCGGCTTGCAAGGACGACACGTCTACTTAGCCAATGCCTGGATCCAATCGTCCGTCGCCTTCATCGAGCTCTTCGTCCCTGACAAGCCGTACGATCCTCAACTACGTCCACAGGTCGAATTAGCGAGCTTCGAAGAGATGCTGCGAGACCTAAAGGAGCAACTAGATGCGTTGAAGATTTTCGAAAACCTACATACAGGCCGTTCTACAAATCTACGGTGTGCGCTATTGGAGGAGGAAATCCTAGCCCTTGGCACACGCCCCGCCATTGCTCAGCCTGTCTACCGGCCAATTCGATCTGAATTGCTCAGAATCCAAGGCGAATTCAATAGCCTCCTGAAGACAGTACTCGGCGTGGACATCAGCTCCGTCTTCTTCCAGCACTGCTTCGGTTCGGAAGGTGCCTCCCAGCAGCTCGGCGTGATCCGCGAGAACATATCTCAAATCATTCACCGCCTTAGCCATAAGTTCCCGGCTTACGAGGACATTACCGTACCCGTCGTGAATATGCTCCAGTGCCTGGAGATCGGCCTTTCTTTGGGGGCCACAGTCCGGCAAAGCCTGGTTCCAGCTGTCTCATCAATACCGCTGCTTAGGTTGACCCCCATGTTGGGCGGACAACTTGACATTCCCATCAGCTCAGAAATCCCAACCGAGTCTCTTGAGTTCCTCGCACATGCCGGCACCATTGTCTCTGTAGAGGGACCCCGGGCGCTCAAGTCCTCGGTATCTCAGCCAATATTCGAAGTGATCCATTTCTTCTATGATCAGTGGAGACAACAGCTCGAAACCGATCGGAAGACTGAAGAAGCCAGACAATCCACGTACAGGTACCGAGGTCACGTTGAGGAGGAGGAAGCCGCAAACCAGCAAGCTTTCGACGAGCTGTTCCCGAAGTTTAACGAGGACGGAGCTGTTAACGACTTGGCTAACCCTCGAACTGGCGGCGCTCGAGCACTGAGCATAAGATTGGCACAAGCCCATCGAGCTATTTTCCTCGCACCTCAAGACGCCTCGGAGGCCATCCAGCATCTAGTGACATTGGTTGCTAGAAGACTTACCGACGAGGGAGACGCGACGATCTCGGACCGTGTCATGCTTACAGCCGCTATGCTAGCCTTGAACCAGCGGTTGAAAGAGCTAGAGACCCAGCCAACTACTGCTAGCTATAATTTCTATGCCGACCGTAACCTACCCGAAGTCCGCAGGCTGGTTAGCTTGGTGAAGGACGTGAAGCAGCGGTTTCGGCAGCTGCAGCAGGTCGACGAGATCGGTCACATGCAGCCCCTGGCGAATGTTGTCAGCGCTTGCGATCAAGTACTTGAGCTTGGCTATTCTGATCCGCTCGCCAAAATCATACCAAGAGTCGAGCAGCTACATGCATATGTGTATGAATGGCAGTTTGGCGGGTGGGCAAGCAAGATACATGGGGCTTTGTCACTCCACAACCGCCTGACCGAGATGCTAGTCAGTTGGCGGCGCCTCGAGCTTTCGACGTGGGCCACGCTCCTAGATACGGAAGCCAAAAGGTGCCATGATGACGCGAGTGCTTGGTGGTTCGTTGCTTACCAAGCTATCGTTGCTGAGCCGATGTCTTTAGCTCAAGACGGACAGAGCCTTCTTGATCATGCCGCCAACCTCCTACAGGAGCTCCACAACTACTTTTCGTCGGCTTCGGTTGGACAGTTTACCGGTCGCCTCGGCCTCCTAAGACAGCTTCAGGCACAGGTAGAGCTGCTAGCTGCGCAGCAACCTGCCATGTCAGCTATCCATGAGGCGTTAGTCAACTTCATTGGCTTCTTTTCCCGTTACGAAACCGCTGTTAATGACTCCATCCGCGCCGGCAGAGTCCCGCTTGAAAAGCAGATGAAGGATATTCTGCTCCTAGCTAGTTGGAAAGACACGAACATTGCAGCGCTGCGCGAGAGTGCACGAAGGTCTCACCAGAAACTGTTCAAAATTGTGCGCAAGTTCCGAGAGGTGCTAAGTCAGCCTATGAAACCAATCATTGATAACGGCCTACCGGATCAAAATGATTTCGGGTTAGCGACAGGTAGTGCCGGGGCCGAAGCTGTCCAGATCGATACATCTGCTCTGGTCTCGTGCCAGAACGCCGTCGATTCTTGGACAGATGATTGCAAGAGACTGTCCAATGTCCACAGAACCGTCGATACCATGTCTAAGCTTAGCTGCACCCCCATCACCGCCGTTGATGCCGTCGGTATCATTGATGCTTTTCTTTCTAATTTGAGCTCGTCGTCTCTCGAGTTGCGCAGAGAGACGCCGGCCATTCTCACGGATGATAACAAGAATCTCGTGAAACATTTAAAATCCAGGAAGCGTAAACTGTTTGCGGAGACCTTAAAGGAGACAAGGCGAATGGGATTCAAGTATAACCTCGGTACAGACGTGCTGGCAACGCAAAACTCACTTTCTGCCGTGCTCGCAAGTTCAAAGGACCTGTCGACCCCCTCTTCGACAGATCTATGCGGCGCGGAATACTTCTTTCATAAAATTCTGGATCTAGCGCCACGCGTCCGAAGTGCTGCCCAGGGCCATTCAGGCGATTTGACGAGTGCCGAGGTTGACAGGAGCATTGGCCTCATTGAAGGGATTCTACACGTTGTTTTGGACCAGCGACATGAGCTTCACCGACTTTCTAAGAGCGATGAGATCTTGGCAAAGAGGGTCGAGAGTCTGCATGCCGTTGCTCAGTCAAGGGGCCGTGGCGGCGTCCGGATTCAAGAACATGCGGGGAACCATCGGAGGGCAGCCATCTGGTTGATTCGCATACTCGAGGTCGGCATCCAGCTTATTGAACTGCATACTAAATTCGGAACTGCGGACAACAACGACATGGTCGGCCTTCTCAATGCCTGCCTTGATCAGTTGCGGCGCTTGTCAACCGAATGGGACTCACTATTGCCCCTTCCAGACGGCCTCGTCTCTCACCAAAGTCTTCAGCTGGAAGCCAGATTGGAGCACTTGTTATCTGACTTGCAGACCAAGCTAGATGGAGCCTGTCGTAGCCGACCGGATTTAGCTTTCCTGTTTGAGCAGATCCGGCTCTGGGCCCTTGCAGATAACCGAGAGACCCGAGCTCTAGATCTGGAAACACAGAATATCAGTGTCCTGGTTGAGTCTACGAAGAAGCTCTGCGATGTCGTCCTTGTCGCTATCGAGCAGTTCAGCCAAGCAAACTCCCAGTTACCAACCTCGGATGACGAAGCCGGGTGGCTGATGCAATATAGCAAGGTTATGGTCTTTTCCACTAGAGCTCTTCATGCCGACCAGATCAGCGAGACTATCGAGGCAACAATAAATGCCTTAAAGATGCTCGACCTCAATAGCGATGGGGTAAACCACATAGCGGTCTCCCTGGTGGCCGTCGTCACGTCCGTTGTGGACCAGTACCTGATAATCCGCAGGAACGCCGTCGGCGCATATACTCTGCTTCACCAGAGGACTTGCAGGCTAGGGCACATGCTTTGCAAGCACTTCACGCAGCTTGCGGCTCATGGCTTCTGTACACCACGGGAAAACCCCGACGAGACTTCCGGCGAGTCCGGTAAGCTTGAAAGCGGAACAGGCCTGGGGGAAGGGGAGGGTACCGAGGACATTAGCCACGACATTCAACCCGACGAAGATCTGTCCGAGCTCACGCAAGAGGGCAACAAAAGTTCCAAGGAGGAAATCGAGGATGAGAAAGACGCTGTTGACATGGCCGACGAAGAGCTAGAGGGTGACGTTGAAAGTGTGGGTGGCTTTGAGGAGGATGAAAAGGGGTCAAAGTCTGGTGACAAGGGTGAAGACAGGGACGATATTGACGAGGAGGCCGGCGATGTGGACGATCTGGACCCTTCAGCTGTCGATGAGAAGATGTGGGATGGGGCAAACGAAGACGAAGCGGAGAAAGACCAGCAAGGGGGTCTCTCCAAGGGGCAGAAGAAGCAGGACGAGCAGCTGGCTACAGAGCAAAAGCTCGAAAACTACGACTCTCAGCACGAGGACAGTGGCGACCAGTGTGATGACGAACCCATCGAAAATCTCGGGGCAGAACAAGATGAGGGCGTACAAGTACAAGACGATACGAACCGACAAGATCAGCACGTCCAAGAACAAGACACCCTAGCACTTCCCGATGACATGGAGATCGACGGGAACGACAACAAATCCATGTCAACGATCAGCAATGATGACTTAGATGACCTCTCAGACATCGATCAGGAAGGAATGACTGACCACCCCAGTGACGAGAGCGTTGGAGGAGATATGGAAATTGCGCCCCGTGATAGTGAACCTGTACATGGCGAGAATGATGGCAGCCAAGAAGAGAACGCAGAGATCCAAGAAGCTGAGCAACAGGGCGTAGAGCCCGAAAGGAGGCGTGAAGATGAAGAAAAGACGGAAATACCGTCGGTTGATGACGATAATGCCGCGGGTAACAGCATTGTGCCCAGCGACGTGAAGAGTGGCGGTCAAGAGCAAGACAACGACCACGACGACGGCAGAGATGATGCACAAGACAAAGCAGCTCAGCAGGACCAGGGGCAATTGGGCGAAGCGGCAGCCGAGGAAGCCAAGTCCGCTGGCGAGAGAGGCAATGTCTCGCAGGCCCCAGAAAAATCCACAAACTCAGATCCCGAGAGTTCCACAGACGTCAAGATGCACCGACCCTTCAAGGCGCTAGGTGATGCCCTAGAGAAATGGCACAGGCAACAACGGGAGATCAGGGCGGCCGAAGAGCAGCCGCCGGAGAAGCAGGGGTCAATGATAGAACAGGAATTAGCTGCCCGAGAGTATCAACATCTCCAGAACGATGAAACAGCTGCGGATACTCAGGCACTAGGCACGGCAACCGAGGAGCAAACACGGCCGATTGATGACGCCATGGCCGTCGACGACGAGGACCAGCCTACAGACGACCGACTAGCACCAGACAATGAGGCCGAGGGGGGTGGTGCAGAGAACGCTGACACGATGGACACCTCGGAACAAGTAAACAATCGCGATCAAGAAGAGAGGTTGAAGGAGGAAGGCCGGACCGGTGTATCTACTCGACATGGTGCTCACAAGAAAGATTTTACACCGCCAACCAACGGGTCATCAGCGGCGGAGCAAGTCGAGGAGACAATCCAGGAAACCTCTAGGCGGCTTTCGTCGACGCACATTTCGGAGACAATCCTTCAGCTGCGTGATTTTGACGAAGCCATGGAGCAGTGGAGTTCCTTGCAAACCAAGACGCACGAGCTTTCGATGGCGCTGACCTCGCAGCTACGTCTAATTCTGACCCCCTCTCAGGCGACTAAGCTTTCTGGATCGTATCGGACAGGTAAACGCCTCAATATCAAACGTATCATCCCGTATATCGCATCGAGCTATAAACGAGACAAAATCTGGATGCGCCGGACGATACCTACGAAACGTTCATACCAGATCCTGTTATGCGTCGATGACAGTAGGAGCATGGGCGATTCCAGATCCGGCGAGCTCGCACTGGAGTCCCTCGTCATGGTATCCAGAGCACTCACCATGCTCGAGGTGGGCCAGGTCGGGGTGCTTGGGTTCGGTAGGAATACCTTCGTCGCCCATAATTTCACGGAACCATTTGCGTCCCACGACGCTGGTGCCAGGTTACTGCAGAAATTCTCCTTTCAGCAGGAATTTACGGACATCCAACTGGTCATCAAGCAAACCATTGAGCGATTCCGGCTAGCCCGGCAGCAGAGTGCCAGCCGCGGCTCTGAAGATCTGTGGCAGCTAGCGCTCATTTTGTCCGACGGCTTGACACCCTCGTCTGCTCACGAAGACATACAAGTACTGCTACGCGAGGCACTCGAGGAACGCATCATGATCGTTTTCATCATCATGGACGATACCTCGAACAAGTCCAACCAGAGTGTGATAAACCTCAAGAAGGTAAAGTTCCTTGGGAACGACGAGGTTAAGACAGAATACTATCTGGACACCTTCCCTTTCCAGTACTATCTAATTGTACATAACCTCGAGGACCTTCCCGGCGCGTTGGCAGGACTATTGCGAACATGGTTTGCAGAGGTAAATGCTTAGTTGCGTCTAAACTAGAAAGTAACTATGAGCATTGCTTAAATAATAAATGATAATAAAGATTAAGAATTAACGAAGTTCTTAAAATAACGTGATTATAAGTTGCAATAAATTAATTTTAATAGAAAATTCTTTTTATTTAAAGTTAATTTAATATTAAATATATATATTATATTTATTATAACTGTTTAAAGTTTATTTATAATATTTTAAACCTTTATTTAAATATATAAACCAAATATATATTTATATATATTAAGTAATATTTAAAAGTACATTTTTTAATAAATATATTTATATATTTCTTTTAATTTTTAATATATATTAAGTTTTAATAACTTAATACTATCTTAAAAAAAGGTTTAAAATTTATAATCCGATTTAATGTAATATATTATATATAACTTTTTAATATATAAGAAATTTAAAACTAACTTAAAAGGGAAAAGTATATATTTAATATTATTATATAATATATAGTATTAAAAGTTTAAAAAAATAATAACCGGTATAAAATTAAAATTTAAATATTTAAATAAGATTTATAAAGGTTAAATAAATTATTAAAATTAAAAAAAGTTACGTAATGTTATTTAACCGACTTACTTATATAATTAACTTGTTTATATCTTATATTATTTTTAATATTAAAATAAAGTATAATATAATAGTTATTAAATAAAATATAATTATAATTATAACATTAATTATAATACGTTTAATTTTAAAAATATCTTAATATAAAACTTTAAAAATAATTAATTATATATTTTAAAACCTATATTAAATAATAGGCTTTCTTTCTTTTTATAATTAATAACCTATTTTTAAGGTTTGTATATTTTTGTAAGTACTTTTCCAATTAGGCTAGCGCGGTACCTGAGGCTACTGCCTTTTTCAACGCCTTAGCCACAGCTGCGCCGCAGGCCCAGCCACAACCTCAAAAATAGGGCCTGATCTCGATAAGGTAAGCTCACAGGAGGCAGCCACGTGCCTAGAGTAAAACATCATCAGTATACACACAGTCATCTCTACGGGGGATGCTAGATGAGGGCAAAGAAGGCTGTGATATCGAGACTGACTAATCTAAACCAAACAAAGAAAGATGTTGGCACTTACACAACATGCATCAGACAGCTCGTCAGAGCTTACTCTGACAGTCCTTGGTTGTGGTAAGCTCAGTCATGAATACCTTACCCCTATATCAGTTAACAACGGGTTAACTAACTCTCCCGCTCTTGCCCTGACCTCAGGCACAATGGGCATAGCAATCCTATCCGGCATCTTGACCTCCCTCCAGCAGATGTCGGCCCCGAAGCCCCTGCAGACCCTCTCCTCGTCCGGCCACTCGACGCCCCGTGATGAGCCTCCGGCTCGTCTTCCGTCCCGCTTCATCGCTTGCGTCCGCCGGCCCGAGTCCGCCAAGAGGGTAAAGCAAGCGTTGTGGGAGCACAGCTCCATCCTCAAGGTCGTGCAGAACGAGAATGTGGCTGCCGTGATGCAATCCGAAGTTATACTCCTCACCTGCAAGCCCTCCAAGGTTGAAGAACTGTTGCGCCAGCCCGGCATGTCCAAGGCTCTCCATGGCAAACTTCTGATCAGCATCTGCGCCGGAGTCACAGTCCCCCAGATCGAGAAGATCCTCCACGGTGCCGTGTCCGAGCTCGATCCGGATGTGGATGGTCGCTGTAGAATCGTGCGCGCTATGCCCAATACCGCGAGTTTTATCCGCGAAAGTATGACGGTCATCGCCACGAGCACCCCGCCTTTGCCGCCGCAGACTTCGAGCCTTGTGACATGGATCTTCAGGCGCATCGGCGATGTCGTCTATCTGCCTCCTCATGCTATGGACGCTTCGACGGCGTTGTGTGGCTCCGCCCCGGGTTTCTTCGCACTGGTACTAGAGGCGGCAATTGATGGTGGGTGACTTATCCGGGCCCACGTACCTCCTCTATCTAGTCCATCCTTGACGAGGGGCTCGTCACTTGGCTACGTGACATATTAAGCTATCCATCTCCTTTTAATTTTTTTTTTTTTTTTTCTTGTTTTATGATTTCTTTTGGGAAATTTTATTTATTTATTTAATTTTTATTCTTTTTGTCCCAAGTCCTTCGCTTATGTCAAACGAGGAAATACTAATAGCCCGTGTTCAACAAGGTGCCGTAGCAATGGGTTTGCCAAGGGAAGAGGCCCAACGCATGGCCGCTGTGAGCGTAAGTGACTTTGCGCGTTCCAATCCATCCTCTCGGCTGTATTTCGCAAGAGCAAGTGTTGGTTCATGGAACAGTCCTATGGGCTCCTACGGCCTCTCCGAATTTGTTTCTAGTTTTATTTCACATCATCAACAAAGGATTGCTGATCTTATCCGCCGCAGATGCGTGGTACTGCAGGTTTGGTCTTGAACGGGTATGTACAAGAAATCCCATCACTTCGAGGTCCTATTTCTGTCTACCACCTACACCTCTAAAATACCCTACTGTGACCTGTTCCGTCAGTAAGCGCTGCTATATCCGAGATTACGTCTCATTGCATTGTGTACATGGGTCTTCTTCTTGTTCTCTGGTCAAAACGCAGAACCTCTTCGACTTAAATATGGTCTCGCTACAGCTTGTTAACAAACTGGCAGAGAACACCCTGCACTGCTCCGAGAGAAGGTGAGTGTACCTGGCGGTTGTACCATCGGTGGCCTACTTGTACTCGAGGAAGGGGGAACGCGAGGCACCATTTCGAGAGCCGTGAGAGAAGCCACTGTGGTGGCGAGCCAACTTGGCCAGGGACTGCAAGGGGTCAATGGGACGAGGTTCCCTCAAAAATAATTCGTCCCCTTAGGAATCTCTTCCGTACAGGGGAAGGATTTTATAGTCACAGCCACGTTATCCGCAGATATCCATGCCCCAAATTTCTGAGCGATGCGTACATTACGACCACAGTACCATACGGGGCCTAGCTCTTGGTAATGTTCATATGCACTCTGCTGCATCGGGCAGTTCTTATCCCTTAGAAGGATAAACTTAAGTCATGTACCGACGGTGCGGTGCAAGAGGTATCATAAAGGCCACCTGAACTCCAAAAGCAAAGTCGTGTGCGTTTGTTACCACCAAACACAATTGCCTGCCATCCTAACTCAAGCATCCTCGACTCGGATCTTCTTGCCAGAAGGACCGTCTTCTGCCTCGGCTCCGTTGTCTAGCTTTCTCTTGCCGTTTGCAACGGCTGATGTTGACTCGATGCGATCAAGTATCTTCGCATATTCCCATTCAACATTTTCCACCGTCTCGTTTAGCTTAAGGATGCGCTCGGTGATTTCGAATTCGCCTAGAATGGTGGCATTACGACGGTAGAGACGCTGCTTCAGCAACAATCTCCACAGCGTATAGACCTTCTTGTCGCCTTTTGAAGCTGTCAGGTTCTTAGATCCGGAGGAATCGGCTCGCGGGCGGACAGAGGCCGGTAGTTGTGACATGAGATGTATCTCAACTAGTCGGGAGAATTGCCGCGGTGCAATCTTGTGCCTGACCCGCAACTTCTCCAAAACATCAATGTCGACGATCGTGTCGGCTGTCGTATGTGGTTGGTGGGTTAGCGTAACCCCTGTATCGTTGCGCAAGATACCCCCCTTCTCGGGTATGGGAACGTTAGTGTTGATTTTGAGGTTCCCAAAATCCGGTTCGTTTTTGCGAAGATACCTCATGTCGCAGATGTCCCGAAGTAGATCGAAAGCTTCATTAGGATCCTCAACCGTCACTTCCTTGGCGGAGGGATCCTTCATCTGGAGTTCGAAGATAGTGCTGTAAAGCATGGTACCTGCCCCCTTTCCTTGGAAAGGGGGGAGGATGACGAACTGAGATATCCTCGCACGATGAGGAATGTCTGTTAAGGGAAGATCCCTCTCGGGGAGTTCCCAAGAGTCATTCATGGGAGCGTGAAGACCTGTTGCGTCAGATCCAGGCGTGACGGGAGGCGTAGGTTGCTGAAACATCCAAAAGCGGTAGACGGTCGAGTAGCCTTGGAAGATGTACTTGCCCTTCACCTCAGTATCAGAATCTGGCTTTTTCTTGTATAAGAAGTAGACGGACCACCGTGCGAGGGAGTACTCGGGCTCGTCGTTTCCATCGGCGTCCTCTCCAATGTAGGATCCGCCCTCGACAAAGAATAGCACGACGATCTGGATACGCTTGACCAGCTGCTTGACGGCCGAGTCGGCAAGATTGCCCTGCCAAACTTCGTATACATCGCCACCCTTGTTGAAGGTCTTGACGAGTCGTCCTGGGGGAGTCCATGTATCCGAGAGAGATCTGACGGCTTGTCGGAAGTCTTGGTGTTTCTGGAAAGCAACTAGAAATAACAAAAAGTCAGCCCGGTATTGAGGATGAAGGCCTACGAGGTCGCTGGGAACAAACCTCCGGGCAAGAAGTCTTTCATAACTGCCGACACATCGGTAGCCTCGATGTCACCAACGCTGGCAAATTTCTTCGAGGAGGATATGGAAAGGTTCGGCCGTAAATCGCTGGCGTTGTACTGCAAATTGATCTTCAAGCCCTTGTACCCAAATATGCGCTCCTCATCACCGAAGAGTGGGTAGGTAAACTTGGGATGGAAGGACGCGATCTTATTAAGGCTGTCATCGTCGATTGACGGCTCGACAAGCGAGATGGTCAGCGCGTCGCTCGCGTCAACAGTCCCTGTATAGTTTATCAGCCGTTGAGGTTCCTCAGCAATACCGCCGTTGGGCCGCATACACTCGTCTTCCATGATGTCGGGCGAATTGCGCGTGGGGAAGACGCTCTCGGAAGCTACAGTTTCTTCAAATCCGAGTCAGCCGTGAGAGGGATCCGGGGCTAGTTACTAAGAGTTGTTCCAAGTGATGATGGAATGTCCGGACAGTGGAGAATACAAAGCTCGGGAAGAAGCGTGGAGATAGGCTGGTATTGATAGGGCGTGAAATTTGGCTGGAGGTATGAGAATGGAGGACGAACTGAAGTAGGCTTGACATATGGTGGCGCACATATAAAATACATACATGCTGTAGATGACTATCAATCTACGCGACTGAGGAACTAGTACGTCGCGTTGAGCAAACTGGGGCCGTGCGATTGGCGTAATATTGCGTACTAATATAGCATCATTATTCCAAGTAAATTAAAACAGATGCCGCGTAACTTTATAACAAGATAGCTACCTACTGGAACAAATTTTTAATACACCGTATTTAAATAAAATATAATATTATAAAAACTGGCGAATTTTATTGTATTTTATAATATATATTTCATATATATTAACATTACTATATTATAATTAACAAACTTTTATACTATTAAAAGATATATATATATAAAGTTATATACTATTTAATTATTATCCTTATACTTTAATAACTTGCAATCTTTTATAATATAATAACCTTCTTTATTTCTATAACTATATGTGATTAGATGTTTATAGCTACAGATGCTGGCCCACCAGGTAAAAAAACGGTGGGTAATTAAACAGCACTGTCCGCCTGAGTTGAGTCGCAAAATGCTTACTTACACCTACCTAGGTTGCTCCGAATGACAGCATATGTTATTTTGCTACCGTCCTGAGGTCCTCTCGCCAGCTACCGTCCGCGGCCTCTAGATCCTATATCTCGACGTTGTCGCTCTGGATGCGCGACGTCTTGTCGGGCCAATTGACGCGACCAGATATCTGAATGGATGTCTACCTGTACACCACATACACAGCTTGTCCCTCCTTACTTGTCTAGTAGTCTCTTTTTATTCTGCCCGTATACCCTGCTGCTACTTTCCTATCAACCTAATTCTGGTTGGTAGTCGAAGGCGAAAATGGCCGGCCTCCTTCTGTTGCTTGCCCTGACTGTATGCTCCGAACCCTATCTCTTTCAGCCGAGTCTAAGTATAATTAGATGAGCTCTATACACTTACTAACAGAGTGTTATGCCACTAGGTAGTCATGGCTTTAGCGTACGTGTTAGAAATTGATCCATTGAGACGGTATAAGTCTAGAAGCTGACACGAGTAGCTCTTTCCTTGCCGGCGCACTACCCTTGTCTATGGCCCTATCGCAATCTCAGCTCCGATTGATCTCAAGCATCGGTATAGGCATCCTCGTCGGCACCTCCCTAGTCGTCATCATACCAGAAGGTGTCGAGGCCATCACAGAAGCAGGTCTTCCGAGCCATTCCAAGAACGCGAGGAGCTCAAGCTATAATGCGAGGGACCTCCTGGCTGTCCGATGGGGAACCCACGATCGCGTCAGCTCTGGGCGCCATTTCGGCTCGCACGATTATGATCTCGATGTTCCAGTATCGCCATCTGAATATAGTATGTCCTTGGGTGAGGATGCTGTCGAAATTGCGGGCCACGTGGAGAGAAATGCTGAGGAGCAGGGAACCCCCACCGAAGGAGATTCCATGCCAAAAGCACACGCAGGGGTCGAAGTCCCTACATTCTACGTTGGGCTGTCCCTTGTCCTCGGCTTCATTCTTATGTTCTTGGTGGACCGACTCCCTCGGATCGCATCTGAGAACTTCCATCCGCAGGCACCACCCAGGCAAATCAGCTTGAGCAATCTCGGAGGATCAGCGCTTCCAGGGAATGACGAGGAAGCCGAGGGCTTCCTGGGCTCCCTTACACCCACGCCGAAACAATCAAGAAGCCTAGCGACCACCATAGGGCTCGTCATACATGCAGCAGCAGATGGCATCGCCATGGGGGCATCTGCCGCCTCCTCGGATGCGAGTCTGGGCCTTATTGTCTTTCTTGCCATCATGATACATAAAGCGCCCGCTGCCTTTGGGCTTACCTCTGTTCTATTAAAGCAGGGACTCTCAAAGCGCGCGGCCAGGGGTCATCTGATCGTCTTCAGTCTGGCATCTCCCTTTGGTGCTTGGACGACCTTCGTCCTCGTAGCTCTCCTAGGCGGAAGGGCCGGGAGCGAGTGGGACCAGTGGTGGACTGGTATGCTTCTCCTGTTCTCGGCTGGGACCTTTCTGTAAGCGGTATAACGTTGTAGCTTTGCTCGATATGGTTTGTTAACACTATCCAGATATGTTGCGATGCACGCAATGCAGGAAGGGGATTCGCCGTCAAGTCATGACCTTAGCACGAGCGCAAACGGCTATGCGGAAAGCAACAGTATGGCCCAGCGCAAACACTCACCACCACAGATACGAGACACGCTCGCAACCATCATAGGCATGCTTCTGCCTCTCCTTACACAGTTCGGCCATAGTCACTGATGAGCGTGCTGAGGTACATCTAAAGAAACAGCAGCAGGGCAATAGAAGCTCCCAGGTCTTCCAGCCTCGCAGCAGGAGGGCGGCCCACTCGACATGAAAAATTATGACGCTGCTTGCTCTCCCTTCTCAGACTGGAAATGGGTGTTGCATCTAGTGTTCTATGAATGTCCGAGACGTTACTCCGCAGCGACGGCAGTATTACCCCGTGTCCAGCGAATACAGCTAATGATACTGGCACGACCGGGTACCTCGCCAAGGTGATCACTCGTTCTCTAGATCATCTTGGTTCAAAAAATATTGCTCGCAGCTCGCCTAACGTGTTGGGTCGGATGTGCCATCTCTAATGCACGTCAACCAGATCGAAATGGGCCTGGATTATTGTGTTTAGTTATCAGGACAACCAAAAGTCCCGTCCGGGTTAGAACTTAGCTATACACCCTATGCGAAGACAACCAAGGAAGCAGGGGCATCGCTGGATCCTTCGGGCAGGCGTGAAACCGCCGCGGAACGTCAGGGTGTGGCGCATGCGGAATATGGTACCATTGAGGGTAAATTCAAAACGGATCGGGGGTCCCCTAGGTACAGACACAGGTAGTCAAGGGAAACGCCTCCTGTGCATATGTACGTGCCTCTACCCTGGGACTAGACGAAAGAGCCTGACAAGTTCCGCAATACTAGGTGATTACTGTAGTAAAGGGTAAGCCATTGGGGAGGCGATAGATGAAACGTATGGTATTCAAGCCTTTTAGCAACCAGTGACCGCTTCTAGTTCCGTTGCAGAGTATGTGTTGAGGTGCCGTGGTATGCGCTGGTGTGCGCGGGTGTGCACGACACGAAGAAACTGGAGCGATGTCTTAGCCCACCATATCCACTTACCACATGCACCTAAGAGGCAGCGAACAGCCGTAAATTAACGGGGTAGCTGGATACAGAGGGATGTATTATACGTTATATAGAATAAGCAGCCAATATATCAATTTATTAAAATATTAACAGTGATTAAGTTATTAAATAACCATTAATAAAATATAATATTTAGTTGGTTTATTTCTAACTGTGAATTTTAATGCTTGGGGTCTAACTATGTAATATTCGTAAAGAATTTTATTATTTTCTGTTAGATTTTACCATTATTTTACGGCTATAACCGGTACCATTATATATTAATAATAGTAGCATACCTTTCCTATCCTCAATCGAATGGTTCCGTTCCACTTCTCAGACTCCGCATCGCATTTATTCCCAGTAGGGAGTCCATTTATCAGCCAACGAAAGACGTACGATACGACACTTGCTTGGTTGGGCCTTAGGATATAGAGTTCTCATCCCGGACTTGGTGCTTCAACCCAAGACCCGTCACCCTCTGTCGTGATTATCGCATCCAGGTTTGTTCATCCAACTGGCTACCCGAGGTTCAAAAGCGAGAGAACAACACTCCGCCAAGGCCGCCACTTCTCCAAGCACAGATAAAGGATAGATGCAATATCTGTTATCTACCGAAATGTCGACACGGTGAATCTGTCTGTTGCAGCCAATTCACTCATAGTTCACTACCCCTCGCCGCTCGGATCCATCTCCACGCTTCGGCTTAGTTTCCTTCCCGTCGCGCCTCGAGACGAGTTGTTCTGGCAGAGCCACCACGGTATGAGAGTCCGATTCTGCTTGACGAGTACATGCCTGCCCTTCTTCCTGCCTGTCTGTCTCCCATCTTCCCCAATTCTTGCCCTTTTCCTCTTCCTCTCTTTGGCGGGAAGAGCACTCGGCAGGATTCGTCGTCTGGGAACCTACGACGTGATCACAACCGCACGTCACCTTCCTCCGCCTGCACCTGCTCCGTAAATGACCACACCCTTTTTACTTCCATGCTGATGAGCTGGGTTTTATCTGGTCCCTCGACCGTTGCTGACGTACATTCAGACTACGACGCGTCTGTAGGATCAGTCAGTTATTGTGAAGACGAACAGCCTGCTATCGCATTAGCCCTACCTCTCCCCCCGTTCATCTCCTCCGCCTCTATAAGTCGTATTTGTCGTTATGGCAGGTTACGGGCGACCGCTCAGTTTCTCGGAGAGGAGGGGTAGCATGTTGAACTGTGGCGAAGAGTTGACATTGAATACCGCCAATGGCGGTCCGATACTTATGAACCAAAGAATGGATAAAATAGCCCAACCTCGACCGAGAGGTCCTCCCACCCCCAGTATGAGTACGCCAGCCCCCGACTTCGACCAGCAGCTCACCGGCTCCCCTCCACCGCCGCCCACTCCCGCCGCATCGCCAGGCCCAACTCACGCCCAGCCCGACTGGAGCGACGCTGCCGATGATGAGGATTTCTTTCTAGCCCAAGTACGCCAGCATTTTCAACACTGCTCAGGCCCACATAGGAATCGCATCCTTGCCGACCTGCTGAACATGTGCACCACCCAGCAGTTGAGCTTTGTACACCAGTTCGTAAGCCCCTTGCTCAAGAAAGACCCTTTCACCAGTTTGCCCGATGAGCTGTGCCTGAGGATACTCTCTTTCATCGACGACCCTAAAGTTCTCGCCCGAGCATCCCAGGTATCCAGGAGATGGAGAGATCTCCTAAGCGATGATGTGACTTGGAAGAATCTCTGCGTAAAGCACGACTATGGCCGCCGACTTTCCGAGGTCGCATATGGCGTCCCGTCGTATGTCCCGAACCGGCCAGGAGCCTTACCCATATCTGACCCAGACTTCACGAATCGCAGTTTCCCGGGTGCTCTTCCCGGCTCCTCCGCAAGCGGGGCGCCCCGAAACTTCGACGACACTACCAACTCTACGGGCTTCGGACGCCCGAAACTCCGGTCTTATAAGTCGCACTTCAAACAGAGGTATCTGGTCGAATCGGCCTGGAGGACGGGCGGCCGCAACACCACCCGGACCATCACGCAGGACGGACGAGTGGTAACTAGCCTTCATTTGACTCCTAGGTATATCGTTGTGGCGCTCGATAACGCGAGAATCCACATCTTCGACCGGGACGGCAACGCACTCCGGACTCTGCAGGGCCATATCATGGGCGTATGGGCCATGGTCCCGTGGGATGACATCCTTGTCAGCGGTGGTTGTGATCGCGACGTTCGGGTCTGGGACATGGCTAATGGGTATGACTCGATGCACGGGTTCCCGTCTCATCTTTACTGACTTTGTCCGCTAGTCACTGTCTGCACACACTACGAGGCCACACGTCGACGGTACGCTGCCTCAAAATGTCGGACGCAAACACCGCCATCTCCGGCTCGCGCGATACCACCCTGCGGGTTTGGGATATCAGGACAGGAGTCTGCAGAAACGTCCTTGTCGGCCACCAAGCCAGCGTAAGATGTCTGGAAATCAAGGGGGACATTGTGGTCTCTGGAAGCTACGACGCGACGGCCAAGATCTGGAGCATATCTGAAGGTCGTTGCCTTCATACTCTAAGCGGACATTTTAGTCAGATATATGCCATCGCGTTTGACGGTCAGAGAGTGGTAACCGGGAGCCTCGATACCAGTGTTCGGGTCTGGGACGCTCATACCGGGTAAGTTCAAGATGTCCATAAGCAGTCCCGCGCCCCCGTCCATTCCCTTCCCTGACCGTATCAATAGCGAGGCTATTGCTGTACTGCAAGGCCATACTTCCTTGGTGGGCCAGTTGCAATTACGCGGAAATACGCTCGTAACTGGCGGATCGGATGGATCGGTCAGGGTCTGGTCCCTCGAAAAGATGTGTCCTATACATCGACTTGCGGCGCACGATAATAGCGTCACAAGCCTCCAGTTTGACGACACGCGAGTCGTTAGTGGTGGGAGTGACGGCAGGGTCAAGGTCTGGGACGTCAGGACAGGTCAACCAGTACGGGAGCTCATCAACGCCGAGTCGGTTTGGCGGGTCGTCTTTGAGGATGAGAAGTGCGTTGCAGTCGCAAATCGAGGCAGCCGAGTTATGATGGAGGTAAGGTGGTCGGCCCTCGCTACTTTTCGAATCCTTCTGACAGGTCCCAGGTATGGTCTTTCTCTCCGCCCGAGGAGGCTTATTGCGAGAGGCCAGTCTCGTTACCACAGAGACTTGCGGAACCAACCCCGGGTCGTCCCCTGACAGCCGACTTTCGCCGGTCTGCTATTGGTCTGGCCGGTCCACGCCCTGACCCAGACGCCGGGAGCCAAGATATCGACATGAGAGATGCTGGCCCGTCCACTGCGCCTCTAACTGGGAACACAACTTTTTTTCACGATGACTGAGATCCGTTAACCCTAACATATGGTGGCTTCATGGCACAGCTCGAACGCTGGAACTATACTTTTTCGTCCATATTGGCTTTACCGCATTTCTGGTCTATTAAATCTACTGTGTTAGACAGTACTCGTACGTATCGCATGCCCGGGCGTTGAAGCATGGTAGCATTCAGCATTGGGAATGTCGAAATTACTTGAGAATAATGGGTGGTGATTCGGGTCCTGGGACTTCACTGAGGCGCTGTGGGTGGGCAAGGCAGTACTTTTTATTGTCAGTTCCAAGGGTATTCAGCCATATCCACCATCGCATGCAATGAAGTATGCATATATGCCGCGATGGTTTTATATAGCATATAATTGATAGGATGGCATTGATATCCACTCCCGGTCGTCCTAGGCGCGGCTTGGGACTTCAGCAACGTACAGAACTTTTCTCCTGGTTGCCACAGCTAAAGTGATCAGCTGGAGAGTTGGGCAACAGTAAAACATTAGCAATGTCCAACTGGGTACATTCGTACATACCAGTTACCTTGGTCCGTGTTGGTGTGAGTTCCTTCACCCTACGCCACAATAGTCACCCAGGACTGATGGAGAAGGGTCTTCCACCCCATCCTTGGGCTCTTTTTCAGCCTCAGAATTATCAAGCAGCAAGTCCTACTACGGGTTTTTGAAATATGTCCTCGCGTACTATCACTATGACCTGGGCTTCACATTTCGATCAATTGCATCTTGTTGCACCCAGTCTTGGGAGCACTCGCATTTCTGCTCCCTTTGGCGCCACAACATGCCTTAAATTGTAGCTGCCTGTAGTATTGGGCTCCATTCGAACCCTTCCTGCTTTCGCCCACAAGCTTGGTCATTTCTCGTCGTAAACAGTATGCATCTGTACATGAGCCGATTCGAGCTCGACCTTTAGGGAAGGAGGTGATTTTAACTCGCCTTCATACCACAGCGTTAGTTCATTACTCCCATACCCCCCTACTTCCTATGTCAAAGAATGGTCCCCGTCTAAAACGCGTTCCCTACTCCGCCGTGGCCGATGCCCCCGTTAATATGTCCCCGGATTCCCGCCTCGAGTCGGAACGGTCAACGCCTCCTTTACCTGTGGATACACTTACCACAGATCCATCGTCTTATCGCGGAGGGCGGAATTTCTGGCACCGCAGCTTTGGCTGAGGCTTCTTCCTGTGTGTGATAGAATATTGATGGTGACTTCTATGTGGGTTTTGGCCATATAGACTCTTTACGCCGAGTGGCCCATACTAGCTAAGAGGTTAGATAGATGGCCGCGTTAACAGGAGAAGGTGTATAAATCTATAATGAACGGCAAAGTGGCTGTGTAGTGAGAGCAAGCTTTCACGTACTTGGACGCTCTCTGTGATGTGTGTTGTTAAGAGCGCCCGTCTTTGCTTTCTTCGACAAGATGTGATTGGCGGGGTTATTATATGAAGCCTCACGTTCATCGACAGACTTGTTCTTACCGGTCTTCACCTGTTCTTGGGCTTTCGCTAGTATTGTTTACATCACCCCCAACCCTCCATGTACATACAACTTCCATCCGCCGCTGCTATACACGCAGAAGTCTACCTTTCGAGGTAGACCAGAACTGTCACTGTATTTGACTACAAATATGTGTGCTTCCTATGCCTAACTGGCTGACAAAGGAGGCGTCGCGTCTTGTTGTTCCAACTTCTGGGTCGGACGGATTATGGTGTTGCCGAACATGTTAATAACCCGGGAAAGGGGGGAGATAGGGCGGGGCGGAAGGGGCAGGGCTAGTGAGTATCACGCTGGGACACGCACCACAGCCGCCTACAAATCTACAGTGCCATCCTCAAGCTTTGGAATTCTGGGTAGGGTGATGCATTAGAGCATCAATATTTTGGAGCAACCGCGTTGAGTGAGGTTTCGTCGTCCACCACCTCGAACTGAACTTACTGATAAAACAGAAAGAACTTCACAAGACCGTGGCTACGCCATGAGGTTCTTACTAGTAAACTGTCCAGTTCAAGCGAGGTAATAGCCCAGCACCGATAGCAGGTAGACTACAGTATAAGGCATTGGCTTATGTATTTTCTATGCTAGGGGGAGCCCCTTGCGCTTGGAGGAGATTCTGTCTGCCATTCTCGTCATTTGGCAGAGAGCTTGGTGTGCGATACTGTAATGGGGAAGCAGGACCTTGCGGTCGGTCGCCAACGATATATCCCCTAGTTTCTCCTATGCCTAGGCCACGATGAGGACGTCGCAGGCAGAAAATCACCGGGCCATGACTCTTTCCTCCCCTAAGGAAGCCCCAAGGAATCCCTCAAATAGCCCTAACCGCGGGCCTGTAGCTTGCCAGACTCCTTTTTTCCGGGCGGTACTATGGCAGCGAAGACGATGCCGCCCCACTCATACATGTCACCCCTATTCCGAGATATGCTTTACAGCAGATCACGGGGCAGATGGAATGCCTGCTACGTTGACGACCACCACCGTATTTGCTGTTCCGAAGCCTCCCCCGCTCCTGCCCATCGTTCCGCATCTGCCCTCCTTATCGTCTCCGAGCTCTTCTCCATTCCTTGCACGAGTATGCCAGGCACATCACGGCCTGCGAAGCTTGAACCGAGGAAAGATGGTCTGGGCATGAAAGTGACTAGTAGATGGCAGCAGGGTGCAAGCGATGCTGAGTGGCTCTGTGCGTCAGCACACAAACATAGGCTCATGGTCTCTGCTGGATCATGTTAGGTTGAGAGACTCGCCCTAGGGTTAGGTGGCAATGTATGGCCATTGAGGCGAGGCGCTCGGCTGTTCGAGTCCGGTGTTCTAAGTGAAACGAAAAATATCAACGACGAACCTTGCCGTGAACATCTCAGGTCAACCGGGAATTTAGGTACAATGCGCTACTGGTGCATGTGCCAAGTGGCACTTTTAATTAACTACAGGAAACTCAATACCTTCAACTGAACCGATCTCGTATACCAGCGGATCCGAGAAGTGTAACAGCTGAGCTTGACTTGCATAAGATCCTACTGAGATCCTTCAGTCTGCAGCAGCCGCTTCAGAGTCTAGACCCCTTTTCGTGGAAACACTGGATGGATAACCATTGAAACCCCTAGAGGCGTTGTTGAGCCCCGACGCCTCCATTCCCAACATACCTATGATTTTATCTGACCACTTTTGATCCCGGCTCGGCTCGATAACCATGCGCGTAATAAGTAATTACACAGGGGGAGTCAACAGTCGGGGTATCTGGAGACTGGATGACACGGAGTGAGGGAGCTGTGGTAAGGTGCAGTTATAATCCCAGCAGAGCGGACTGCCTAGTATAATGCGGAGAGCTACTGGGCAGTAGTTGGTATTACATAAAGCTGCTTGCAGTACTCTGGGTATGGCCTACCAAGAACGTCACCAATGGGCCACAGTCATGTCTCACTGTCCCCGAGCAGGAATTACTCATGATATACATTGTGAATAATGACTAGGGTTGAGCTTCTCCTTAACACGCTTGTTCCCGCCTATCTATGATGATTGGTAGACGATGGATAGCACACTGTCCATCAGTCTAACCACGAGAGCCCGTTTGGACGGTTCAGCTCAATGTTTGTTATAACAAGAGCATGTGGAAGGAATGCATGCACCCCACGGTGCGCTCTAGGAAGTCGCCTGGACAGGTCCGGGCAGGATGGCATCTGTATGATTAGGCGAAATCTTCAGCCGCAAATGCAACTTAAGGCCCCCGGTCAAGTTGAAGACAACGTACATACGTACACCAGCGTCGTCCGTCAAGACCCGCAACTGATGGGGATATTGGCAAAAGAACCCGTCATGCGGTAGTTGCTATGGCCTCATAGATTCATTACATCGTACGCTTACTACAGCCGAGCAAGGGACGCCATGCCAGATCTTCTGAAGCATCTTGCATCGGTTGCCCGGTCATGTTGGGATTTCTTAGAGGGACTTGGAATATCTGAATGCATTGGATAGATGATGGCAGTTTGATCGCTGGCTCGGATGGCCAGAGTCTTCAACCACACCTCCTCGGGGGGATACCTTACCTAAGTACGGGAGGAGCCAACCGTCCTGGCAGAGCTGCAAGCATAGAGCACATACCTACGCAGACCTCGACGGTCAGTAGACCAGAGTACACAAGCACTAAAGGTGAGATGAAGACGTGCACCATAGTCCAGGCGATTGCTGAGTCCGTGGCGCATTCATGAGCTGTGTAGCGACGGCCGCGGCTGCGAAGACGGCAACGGTACCTATACCCGCTGGGTGTAATTCCCAGTAGACTGGTCAACACGAGTTCTTTAGACTGCAGAGCATAATTACGGATCTCGGTTAATATAGAATCCGTAAAGCCTGCAGCTTAGAAATAGGCGGACTGGCGATCGCGAGTCGGAAATCTATTTGTTCGGGTGCTTTTTCAGCATCCGCTTGCCGTTGGGTCAAGCCCCGTCTCGGCGGCGGGTAGAGAAACGGAGGGGGTGGTAAGTGAGTAGCTGCATGGGTGGGTATGGCCAAGAGACTATCATAGACGAGTCGGGATTACCCCTATGTAGTGTGGAACTTTAAACTTAAGAATCGCGGGCCGGTAGCCTATTAGCCGCTTCCTGGGAATATGAGTCGTGGGTACGTATTTACAGGATGGGAGGAAGATAGGAACCGTTGACTGTTCCCTGTGTACGTCGTTTGTGTGTATGAAAATGATGACAAGACATGATAATCGTTGTGATTCGACAGGCGAAATGCGTGGGCTGGTATGGCGTTTTGTAGTACAGCATGTACAGTGTCAGCTAAGCTATTACTATAGACCCAGTGGTCGGGGATGCATCCTCGACGGGCCAGAAGAAGATTGATACATAGAATATACGTCGACCCCTTCCGTAGTCTCCGCGCCTAGGCCAACGTTGGTATGTGTGCATGGTGTGCATGGTGTGCATGCAGTATTGACGAAAAAGGTAAGGGGTTGGGATGTTGGAACAACTCCCCTTATCCGTCTTGGCTTCATGTATCGTGAGTTTACGGAGAAAATGGTGACTTTTCTGTATACAGTTCTTCAAGTCTTTTCTTCAGCTATCAAGAGTCGAGCGCAGCAGCTTGGCAATATCTCACGGCCTAAACTAGCTTGGTGTGGGATATTGTGTATAGGACACATAGACGACTGACGCTTCCATCTCCTTCCCAAGGAGTGGTACGGCGAAGTCGACATATGATGCCCGGTAGCTAGCTGCACTGGAAAACCAGTCGCGACTATGTGACGAAGATAGTCCGCCCTCGGTTTCCAGAAGCTCGCAATCTAGACTAGGCCACGGATTGACATTCAACTGCATATGCACGCATTTATTGTCTGCTTACCGGAGACTGTCACGCAAAACCCAGATGTTAATTACGCTGCCGCCATGATTCTTCAATGACACCCCTTTCCAGTATTTCTCTATTCTGGTATGAAGGCCGGGCACTCGGATGGGACGGCAGGTGACTGTAGAAGAGAATACGCACCTCAGACTTCATTCTGCCGGCCGAAATGGGCACTTCTGATGTAGTTTGTGGGGGTTGACATTATGACCCAGTAGTTACGTGCCAAACAACCACGGACCGAGCCTCCGCATGTCGCTTTCAGTCTGGGGGCTAGATCTCTTCCCTTAGCGTAATATCTCCGCAAGGCTTCTCGAAAGGGTGTGTACTGGTCTGAGTACGTCTATGTCTCAAGCAGGCGCTGCCCTTTTTCGGACCGTTCCCGACGTCCTGAACCAAGCGCCAAACCCACCATTTAGAGTTTCCGGACTAACCCATACTCGGGGAAGGACTATGTTATAGTCACTGCTCCAAGGAGAGTATCTGACTACCTCAAGGTTCGCTTCGCGAACTTGCTTGCCTTACCTGGAGACACGGAACTTCTGTTGCATCTCGCTTAAACTGCGTTGACGCTCACCACTAGCCGCGATCGCACGAACACCCACCATGTCGCTTTGCAGAGGAGTGCTCGTAGTTGTGACTGAAGACCGCTCGTGACGCTCTCGGAAGGTAAACTTTGTCCGGGAAGAGCGAGCGATAGGCAAGATCTCCCGTGTATATAGGCAGTCCCTCAACCTCTTGGCAGAGGCTTGGCAACTTCATCGAGCGTTGCAACGCGCCACACGGGCTTGTACTTCACGCCGGTCCCACATTCATGTTCACCGTCAAGCCGATATAGGATCCGAGAGCTCTCCAGGGCTTCAAAAGTGCCCATTCTACGGTGATATGTACGGCACCGTCATCCTGAACGACACAGGGCATAACTGACAAAACCCAGGAATTTTTGCATGCTGACTACATACCTAGGCCAGTACTTGTTGCCTTCATCCTTATCGCACGAAGGCTTTTGTTATCTGCATGGTATCGAAAGACCGGCTAGCCGGGGTACGGCGTTGGAGAAAAGCCTTTTGGATTGAGTGGGAAGATATCCAGGCAACACAAACGTTTACGCGTCGGTGGTGTTATTCTGAGTAAGTACTCCGCTGGCATTTACGATCACCGTGGGGGAACACCAAGCCCTCCTTTCTCCGGCTACCGTTGCATAAGGATCTCTTATCTGTCTCCTTGATCCGCGAGCTCTGCCAATTGGTTCAGTAATCACCCCTCCTGGGTGGGTACAAGGGGTTTTCTTCCAAAGACACGTGGCGTGTAAACCCTAAAGGGGAGGGAGGCGCTGGTACCAGTTATTTTTATATCTACGCCCATCCTAGTGGGCAATACTAGGTAGAACTTTGCGGGAAGCTTTTCATCCTCTAGACGTCAGGAGCTTTATATTGAGCACGAAACAGTCTCGCCTCCTGGCGGTGTTTCCTATTTCTAGGATGTCGTAATTCACCTCTCCTAGCCCAAAGTTCTCTCCTCTTCCCCCACATCTAGGATTCCCGTATATAGCTAGGTGGTTATCGCGACGATCTACCGTAGCCAGGGCGCCTTAAGGTAATAAGATGATAATTGCAATTGACTATAAAGAAACATATGCTAAATGAGAACGTTGCTATTTGGAAAGATGCTGGGCTTGCCAACTTATAAAGACAACCCCCTAGTATTGGCTAGTGGCACCTTGTCAACGGGAGCTAGTCAACGTTAAATTAGGCTGTGTTCTCGATAAATTAGACTGAAAAGACTGACACATGTCTATACGGCGGCGCCTCTCTTTAGAGTCGTAGAATGGCCTTGGAAAAGAAATAGAAATAAAATATACTTAATATAGAATAAGGAGACTTGTCCCATCCAGACATGTGATGCCGTGACCGCAGATCCGGACAGTACCAAAGCATTGCCGTGTTCCTTGGGACTGTTTGTTCTGGAGTGTGGAGCATAGGGGAAACAACGCAGCTTACCTAGGTAGTTACCAATCAAAATGTCGATAGGACTGCGTGACGGAAACGAAGATTGGCACCAATGCTACTTGGCCGATCACTATTATAATCCCACCGCCCTATCGCCTTCCGAGTGTTTACCGTGCGATATCGTATAGCCCACAAAACGTGTCGCCGAGAGGCTGTGACGGTATACAACACACTTGTGGAGGGATACCATACGAGAGCACCCTGTCAGCCTCCTGCATATTGCAGGCAAAGGGGAAATGAGTCTCCCAGACCTGACAGCGCTCGTATACCCTTACACAGTGGGTTGAAAACGGCAAGCGTGCAGCGTCGTAGAGTTATGATTTTATGTGGATCACTCGCAGGACCTCGTAACGAAGGGGAGGCGTGCTAATGAAAGGGGGATGGGCCGTTCTAGTTCCTCTGATGTAAAGACGCCTGCAGGTGAATGCAATGGGTTCAACAGTTCTCATGCTGGGCTGAGAAGCCCGTACGGGGTCTATTCAAGAGCCCGTAGAGTGGCGTCGCCGGTTTTCAGCCCCGTCGGCCAGAATAAGCAGGAACCGCCGTTGACACGGTTCTCGGCTTGCAGCGCGTCGTCGTTCTCTCGATGCTCCTCCGGCTCGGCGGGTTGCACTGGAGGTTTTGGCCACCATGCGTTTCCAGTGCAAAGATGGACACGGCGTCAGACATGCATCCAATATGTCGGTAGGTTGGCCAATTAATCTCGGTACTGTTCAGCGCAGCCGTGCCCTCCTCTCTCCCCGCCGCATGGGGTGAATAACATGATGGGCCAGCCGACTTGGGTCAAACCCTTGCCAAGGGAAATAAGCAGGTGGCCGTGCTCCAGATCGACACCAAAAGCTTAGTTCGATAGATCGGGGATGGAAATCCACGCCGGGCTTCCCGCACTTCCTTACAGGAGTTTAATGGGGCGATGCCTTATCCATCGTGATTTCCCTAATACGACAATTGTGAGCAAATCACGTCTCGCCGCAAAGTTCTTGGCCTTGAGCGTACCCTAGAGCCTAGGGTAGGCAGGAAGGCTTCGGAAATGGAAAATATCTCTCGGAACAGGCGTACGGCCGACCGCCTCCTCAACACGCCAGTTCCTGAGAACTACACACAACCAAAAGATTCCTAAGAGTCTGTAGAGATGACTGGACGCTGTGAGTCCGCTCGCCACACTTAAAAGAGCAATGGCGAATGACTTGCTGTGCCCCTTGGTCTGATGTCAAGTAGTGGCAGGAACTCAAGCTTTTTGGCTAGGATCTGGCGAGCGATACGCCCGCTGGGATATTAGGATGCACCCACTTCTGCAGGTTATACCCACCTCTGAGGTACCCGACCCGCAGGTCTATGCGAGAGCTAAGCTACGGACTATATTAGCAAGGCTGTATACCGTTCTAGGAAGGTTATCGGCAAATATTCGACCGTGCCGTTTACCTTACTGATTCCGTGTGGTCGACGCTTACGAGTTTGGGGAAGGGTACACTTATCATCTAAGAGACGTTCCATCTGTGGCCTATCCACATTGAACCTCGGGAAGAACGGTAGACGTGCTCGTAGAGGTAATCAAAGACCGAATCGTGCGACGATTCCTTCCATTAGGTCCGCACTAATGGCCGCGACTATGCGATCAATCAAGTGGTAGATCCGCCTCATCAGCTCCAAGGTATTAATACGAGGGGCTACTCTTCACGAGTGGCCAAACCCGGTAAGACACCCCGGAACACCACGCACACCCGCACACACATATATCCCTTCTCGTTTAAGATATCCGCGGGTCATAAATGTCGCAGCTCCTGGCCCAGATTTTTCGGGATGCTGCCTTCTCTTGACTCCCGCTTCCGGCGAACAGAGTCGTCCTACAGGAGCCTTGCTGATTTCCTTGAACCATCGCCCAAGGCCGCCTTACTGCATTCCAACTCGCAGCAGAATATCACACATGAGAAGTTATTCGACTTCGTCCGAGATTTTGAAATACCCGTGGTAAATAATGGCTCGCTCAAGAAGCCAGTCCTGGGGGTATTGCTCCCCAATGGACCGGTACTCGCCGCTACCGTGTTAGCCGCCGCGACGTGGTACACGGCGGCGCCGATAAACCCGGCCGCCGGAGCAGAACAAGTAGCCGCCGACATCGCTCTCTCAGGCGCCAGTGCAATCCTGACTTCTCGACCGGAAGCCGAGAAGCTGCAGTTGGACCAGACGAATCTCGACGTTTTTTTTATTGAGGAGGAGGGAGGAAGGATCCAAGTGGAGAGTGCGGGAAACAGCACTCTGCCCAGGGGCACGAAGCCGGGACCGAACACGGATGACGACATTGGCATTATACTATTCACCAGCGGCACAAGTGGCAATAAGAAGGTCGTGCCGATGACTACCTACTCGATCGTATGCGGCGTGGGTTTCGTCATTGATTCCTGGGCGTTGAAGGAAACTGACGTCTGTCTTAACATGATGCCCCTATATCACGTGTAAGCCCATTTTATGGAAACAAATTTGGTTAGAAGATATCTAACGCCCAACAGTGGAGGATTGATTCGGAACATCTTCGCCCCTATTTTCTCTGGTGGGTCAACTGTTTGCTGTCCGGGATTCGACCCAAACCTTTTCTGGGATGTCACAGAGACCATGGGCCCGACATGGTACTATGCCTCTCCTTCTATGCACTCACTCATCCTAAAAGAGGCCGAGAGCCGTCCAGAGGCTTTAGCTAAATCCAGAATTCGCCTCATCTGTAACGCTGCTGGGGGGCTTCTGCCGGCCCTGGCGGTCCAGTTACGCGACACTTTCGGATCCGTCGTGCTGCCAAGTTATGGCATGACCGAGTGCATGCCTATCAGCACGCCCCCAATTGATTACAGGCTCGAGCGCCCAGGTACATCAGGCATCTCCGCGGGGCCGGGATTGGCCATCTTGGATGGCCTCGATGGAGAAGTCCCGCCTCATACCGTGGGTCGCATAGCCGTTCGCGGTGAACCCACTTTCAAAGGCTATCTTCGCGCCGATGGAACCCTAGACAAGTCGCCGTTCACTGCTGAAGGGTGGTTCGACACGGGCGATATGGGTTATATGGACGAGGACGGATATCTGTACATCACCGGCCGAAACAAGGAGGTGATCAACCGAGGCGGCGAGCTTATATCCCCCTTCGAAGTTGAGAATGCAATCATCTCAGCTGCTGAGCGGAAAGACTCGCCCATTTGGGGGCGTGTGTCTCAAGCCCTGGCTTTCTCCGTGCGTCACGACGTGTTGCAAGAGGTTGTAGGTATTGTGCTTGTGACCCCAGCGGGTAAACCTCGAGTTGATGTGCGCTTACTTCACGAATCGCTGAAGGCGACGCTGCAACAGGTGAAGTGGCCGGCCGTGATAGTGTATATGGACGACACACCTAAGAGAAATGGCAAAGTCCTGCGGATCAAG
This sequence comes from Monosporascus sp. MG133, assembly GCA_004155925.1. Taxonomy (NCBI): domain Eukaryota; kingdom Fungi; phylum Ascomycota; class Sordariomycetes; order Xylariales; genus Monosporascus; species Monosporascus sp. MG133. Next base: position 88,513 of record QJNX01000150.1, on the reverse strand, counting down.
CTGGGTGAGCGACTCTCTTTACCTTGTATTACGGACGAGATACCGTACACGGAAAGACATTGGGAAGCAAAATGCCCTGCCCCCGATACGGACCTCTCAGTTCTCCTCCCGGCGGCGCTGTGCAAGATAGACCGAGCTGCCGTGCAGAAAGCCATGAATTACTTGGTCGACCACGAAATCGACGTTTACTTGGAAACCGATACCCGCCACGGCAAATTGGAGGCCTACCTCGCGCCTAGTAGAAGCCAGAATGCCCTAGTCACTGAAGACATGGCGCACTCAATCAAGGAGCAGTTATCACATGTTATGGACGGGTATCTGCTGCCACATAGGATCACACGGCTTCCGGAGCCACTACCACGTGATGATGAAGGCAACATAGATAGCCTTCTACTGCACAAGCGCTTGGCAGATATACAGGATCGACTAGCGGTAGAGTTGGCATCTTCAACTCGCGGGAGAATTACGTGGATCTTCGCCAATATCCTCGGACTCGAGAGTGAAGACGTCGCACCACACAAGGGCTTCTTCGATCTGGGTGGCGACTCGCTAAAGGCGGGTAAACTCTTATCTTCTCTGCGATCAGAGTATAAGGTTCACGTCCCAGTAGACCTGATCTTCAACGATGGGTCCGTCGACGCCCTAACAATCTACATCGACAAGCATAGGCAGACCGAAAGTGCCGAGGAGGCCCTGACCCTACCGGGCTGCGAGAAGACATACAGTTCCACGAATCCTTTGCTTCTCTTGCTGCAGCTACTGCCGATGGTGGTGGTGTACCCGTTGTGCAGAGCGTTTCAGTGGTCATTGTTCATTTACGCGCTGAGTTACGCACAGCGTCTCCCTATCAGCGCTACCGTCCTTGGAAGGCTTTTTAGTCTTGCTGTCTGCATGTTAATGGCGAGAATAGTGGCGAAACTGGCTTTGCCTTGGTTCGGAATTGCTGCAAAATGGATTATTATCGGTCGGTACAAGGAAGGTCTCTATCCTATGTGGGGGCCATATCACACCCGTTGGTGGTTGACTCAAAAAATCGTCGACATTTGCGGGAAAGGATGCTTCGAGTTGACGGAGGACCTCGAGATCTGGTATTACCGCCTCCTAGGCGCTAACATTGGCCGGGGGGTGACGATAAAGAACGCTCAGCTCGGTGAGTGGGATCTCGTCGAGATCGGCGACGGCGCCACGCTGGATAACTGCATTGCCCGACCTTTCGGGGCGGAGCGCAACACGTCCATGTACCTGGGCAACATCCGGATTGGTAAGAATGCCTCTGTAGGAGTCAGCTCGGTTGTTGCGCCTGGGACAACGGTTCCCGATGAGATATGCATCGGTCCCAACTCGTCCTCCTGGGAACTCGAAGACGCGACCGAAGGCAACCGCGACTTATCAGCCACCAAAGTGCGTAGCCCGCATTGGGCGCTCTGGGTATTCGGCACGGCCCCTCTTTGGCTGCTGGCGAAATTCCTGTACCTCGTTCCGTGGCTCGGCGGTCTCGTAGGTCTCGTAATTAGGAGTCCAAGCCATGACGGCGATCCCCTTGCCGCAACCTTGGACTGGTTTGTTCAAGGCGAAAGAGTCGGCTATCACTATCTTGCTCGGGCGCTACGAACCCTAGTCGGGCCGTTCTTCATTTTCGTGTTCGTGGTGCTGGTCCGAAAGTTCCTAGAACTCACATTTGGCCCGCTAAAGCCAGGCCCTGCTCGTGGGAGAGGACAGGTGGAGACATGGCGAGCGGCGCTAATGAAGTCGCTGATGCCAGTTCGCCAACTCCACGAACTAACGGCCCTATTCGGACAGCATTACGAGGCGACCAGCGTAGCGATCCGGGCGCTTGGCGGTAAAGCAGGACGGCATATATACTGGCCTGGGACTGGCCCAAGCATTGGCGACTACCACCTTCTCGACATCGGGAACGACGTCGTATTCGGGTCTCGATCGGACCTAGTCACGTCTGATGGCACCGGATCCGGTACGATCAAGGTGGGAGACAGGGCCATGATTGCGGACCGCGTGGTCGTGCTTCCCGGTGTTACCATCGGAGAGAGAACTACGATGGGGAGCGGGGCATTAACTAGACGCGACAAGACCTACGAAGCTGGCGGCACCTACGTCGGATCCAAAGGTGGCGAATGCCTCAATCTCACGCGGGCGACCCAGCCTCGCAAGCTTCAGGATATTGACTCCGAATTCAGCGACGAGGTGTGTTCGGCCTACGGAGAGAAGGCCAATCTTGACCTCAGAGGCTCTACTCTCACCAACACGCCATTACCGGGCACTGCGGCCCCATCTTCCCCACTGACCCTGTCTTTCAAGACAGGTCCTTCCACTCCTGACCCTCGAACAGTCACTGTTTCAACGACCAGCCTCGAAATCGGCCTCAACATGTCGCAACCTGTGCCCAATAAACTGCTCGAGAGCAGACTCGAGGAGACTAGGCAGGAAGAGTCCGAGACGGAGAGTGACGATGCTGGCGATAGGGGCAGCTCGTTTTCTCCCTTCGGTCGGGCATTCTACAAACATCAGGCGCCATACTATGTCCTGCGACAATGGCAGATTTTCTTGTACTCTTCCATCGTCATTGTTTTTATTCATGTCTTTTGGGACGCGGTGTCCTTATCTGCGGTCCAGATCGTGGCTCTAGTTTTCCGGACCGCGGCCAACTTGGGCAACACATCTCCCTGGGACCCGTTCGTCCTGTTCGCGCTCTTTTGTGGGTTCATCTCGGCTCTAGCTTCGATTCAGGCCGTCATAACTGTTGCTATCATCCTGGCGGCAAAATGGAGTTTGCTGGGTCGTAGGCAGCCAGGTAACTACGACTGGGATAGAAGCAGTTATTGCCAGCGATGGCAGGTGTTCCTCACTATCGAAAAGATGCGGCTTCGCTGCTTCCAGGGCTACGGCGTCCTTGGGATGTTTACCGGCACGGCGTACATAGTGTGGTACTTTAGAGCGCTGGGCGCGAAGATAGGAGAAGACTGCGCACTCTTCGTGAATGGGCGCCCAAGTCTGATGCTGACGGAACCGGACTTGCTCACTTTAGGGGATCGAGTGACGGTGGACGATGCTAGTTTGGTTGGACACATTAATACTCGTGGCAAGTTCGATCTGAATCGACTTCGCGTCGGTGACCGAAGCGTGCTGAGGACAAGTAGCCGGCTGCTGAGTGGAGCTGAAATGGGAGCGGACTCTTGTCTTCTGGAGCATACGCTCGTAATGGCCGGCGACGTCGTCGCCGAGGGCGTGACGATGCAAGGTTGGCCGGCAAGCTGCTTTCGAGCTAGTAGAGTGCCTAGTTACGCATAGAGTCTATTTGTAATAGGTATAGAGATGCCATTGGTTCGAGATATCATGTTCTTAACCTGAACTGCAAATAAGAACAAAGGCCTTATGGCGTGATAAATTGACGACGAAGTTGTCCGGCCGATTAGGATCCAACCAGCCGGCTGAGTAGGCGGTGTGGTAGCCATCGTGAAGAGCTGGCCAAAATGGGAGTTTATGGCTACCAAGCTAGGTATAGGAGAGACGCATGAGTGAAGAAATGATACTCTATGTATGCGCCAGGTAGTCGAAGAGATATAAGTATGTATACGGAGTCCGAGAGGGCTTACTCTCTTATTTTAATAAATTTTCAAAAAAGCATTATACGTACAGACGTTACATGAATTGACAAAGGTAGGTAAACGAAATAAAATCAAATAAATAATGTAAGAATTAAGATTTAATTTCTGAATCGTTTAAAGTTTTATTTTTTCGGTTTAATAAAGTTTTAATTAATATTTTTAATTATTTTAATTTTTTATAAATTAAGCTTATGCGTTATTTAACTATATTATATATAATTAATAAGGCCAGTATTTTATAAAGTAATGCTTATATTTAAAATTTAAGTTTAATAATCTTTATTTACTTTATAATTCTTATTATAACTTAAAATTTCTAATGGTAAATATTTTTTTACGTTTTAATAAAATTTGTAATTTTATCTTTATTTAAATATCTTTTTTATATATATTCTATTTAATAAATATCGTTTTTATAATTATTAATATAAGATAAAAGATAGCTGTAAGCTAAAATAAGATAATTACTAACCAGTTATAAACTGAATTTTAAGAAGTAAATATATTAAGTTACTTTATTTAACGTTTTCGAATAGTTGCTAGATAGTTATTTATATTAATAGATGGGTCGGCAACTAGTCGGTTATAAATTACGAACCCTTAAAAACTGTTATTTTTTAATTCTTTCTTATTTTATGTTATTAAATCTTATTACCGTTATAATTAAAGTAATTTAATTATAAGTTAGTTTTTAAGTTAAATATTAATTATTCGTAAATATATAAATGAATTATTTTATACTAGTAATTATTATAATTATTAATACGTACTTTATTATTAATTAATTATATTTTACCTAGTTTTCGATTTTATTTCGATTTTTAACTTTATTTATTTTTCATTCTTTTTTTCATTACGCTTTTGTTTCGTTTCCTTTTACGTATATATTTCAGCAGGTTTTTTTTTAACTTTTTTACCGGGAAATCTTTTCCGTTTATATTATGTAAATTTTCCGCTTTATTTCCGTTTATTATAATATTTATTTGTTAGATATTTATCGAGCATTAATATCTTAATACGGTTAATAAATAAGGGGTTTTAAATAAGAAAATTTTTATTAATAATAATAATCTAAATTCTGTTCATACGATAAACGGAAATAAGCCTTGTTATATTTACGTAACATAAATTTTTTTTTTAATTATTACATTATTTACGTTTAAATATTAAGCGTTTTAAAATATGTCGTAATTAAGTATTATTATAAATCTTCTTATACGATAAGTATTCTTTTATAATATTAATAATATCGCTGTTTAATTTCCGGCTAGATTTCGTTTAATTTTAAAGATATAGCTTAATCGAGGTTTTAATTCGTTGCCGATAATTAAAATTTAATCAGCTAGCTTAAGATGTACCGTATTAAATATATTTTATAAAAAATCCCGATATTAATTTTTTCAGCCGCATAAATTATAATTATTCCGTTATAAGTTTAAAAAGTTTTAAATTTAATTAATAAAATGCCTCTTTTATTAAAATATAATAATTATAACTTATACGGATTAAAAAATTATACGAGCTTTTTTATATTAAATTATTTTTAATAGCGTTTTAGGAAATATTATATACGGTAATTATGTTATTATCATTATGAAAATATATTAAATTAAAGGTATATTTAAAATATAAGGTTTAATTTAATTTTTAATTTTTTTTATAAATTTAAATATAATTTAAAAATTATATATATAATTAAAAACCCCTGTTAAAACTGTATATAATTAATTTTTTCTTATTTTATAAAATTTTAATATTATTACAAGGTTGATCTAAGTTTAAGCCTTATTTCTTAAGCTGAGCCAAATATATAGAAAATTATTATATATATAATCTATACGATAGATATTATACCCAGTATCTTCGAACACGATAATTAATTAATGGTTTTCACGGTTAAGATAGATTATATACCTCAATCTCATAAAACCTCACTCTGAAGCAGAACCTCACTCTGAAGCAGAACCTTACTCTGAAGCAGAATGCGTGGTTGCCGATAAGCTTCGACTCTGATGAACCTTATGCCAGCTGGCTGCAGTAAACCTTAAGGATAAACCTTAAAAATAGACCTTAAGAATAACCAGATGTGTGTATATTTAGTACTACCATTAACCAGGCGTCAGCATATATATAGCTCGATAACTTATTAATATAACTTTAACTTATATTAAGTATATTTTTAAAAAATATAAAAATACTTTATATAAAAATAATTTAAGCTGTGTTAATATAAAAACAAAGAGAAATAATAATTAACACTTAAAAATAATTTATATAAATATTAATTTTCTTATAATTAATGCAGATATAATACGTATATTTATAATAAAAAACATTATAAAGCTTTTAAATAAAAATAAATTCGATTATTTCAAGTTTATTTATTACGTTATAATTATTTTACTTAAGTTTATTAATATAAAATTTTTAAAAATATTTAACTGCTTTATATATCCAGTTTTATTAATATAATACCTTATTATATAAAATATTTCATTTAAAATAATATCTATATAAAATATATTAAACGGATTTTTAATATAATTATAACGAAGACCTCGTTATTTTGTTTTAAGGATTTGTACTTAAGTTAGTTAAAAGAGATTAAAGCGGCAAAAGTACATGAAAACATTAATATATAAGCCTGAGCGCGCTGAGGTAAAGAATGCCCAGGCACGCTTTTGCTCCGACCGATGGATGGGTCGCCTCTGCGTATCGGCAAATTCGAGGCGAACCCCTGCACGTACACTGAATGGATATTGCACTGGGATCTATCCAGCGGTTGCAGTACCCTATAAATCGGCTAAGTATTTACTTCTCTCGTCCGCTGAACGATCTCGCAATCCAAGCCGGACGGACACATTAGACGAGTGACGATACACTGACATGTTTGGAAGGCTTACCTCGCTAAGGGCGAGATCGCCATGTGTTACTTTCCCGACCTCGTCCGCACGGATACAGCGATTTACTTTCGTACATCAGAATACGCACCCGCCACCACATTCATCTCAGAAGAGCACCTTCTCCCCAGCGATGCCTAACCATTCATCAGCTAGTGCCTCCTTCTCCGCTCTCTCCTTCCTACTTAACCTCCCATTGTCGAGCCCGGCCAGCTCGATTTGCGCCAGCTCCCTGGCTGCTGCCTCGATCCCGCTGGCCGCCGCCTTCTTCAGCCACGATGGCCGTTTAGCGTCATACTCGTCCAGTACACTCGCGTATAGCCAACAAGCTTCTGGTATGTCTAGGCGGACGGCCGCGTAGCGCAATATTTCCTTGGCTTGTTTTCCCTGTTTCTGCTTCAGATAGATTGTAGCAAGGCCCATGACACAGCTTAGCTGCCACTCCCAGGCGCCAGGCTCCTCACCTCCGATCTGCATAGCTCGTCGAAACCACTCTGAGGCCTTATCATCGGCTGCACGGGAATCTTGCCTAGCGTAGATGAGTCCCTGCAGGGTACATGCGTCCGGGTCGTCGCGCCGGGCCAGCAGGCGGGCGAATGCCTCTTCAGCCCCTGAGAACTGCCTGTCTCCGAGTTTGTTGCTCCGGAGGGCGAGGCGGACCATTGTCAGGATAGACGGCCTGTATGATAACTGGACGCAGGTGTAGAGGATGTGGGTACCAAGGTTCCATGCTGGTGATGGAGGACCCATGATAATCATGTTGGCCAGATGGTGCAGGGTATATAGAGATATGCCGTGTTTAGTTGTGAGTGTCTCTCTCCAGTTGGACGAGTCCTCCAGGGCCAGGGCTGCATATTTCCGGGCCGTGGCGGCGCATTCTTCTGGCGATAGGTCGTCCACCAACGGAGGCCGAGCCTGTGCTGCCCAGAACTCGAACGGCGGAACATCTACGGTGGTGAACCTGGCATTAGCAAAGCTGTCCCTCCTCGGCCCTACTCTGACTTTGACGGAGGAATGTGACGTGGTACTGAAGGAAGCCGGGCTCATTGAGCCAACAGGAAGTATCCGGTTACGCGTCCTGGGGTGTACACTTTCATGAAGTGTATGGTGTAAACACGTAGCTAACTGTAATGAAATTGGCCGCCTCAGACTTGGGATCCGGGTGAATGGTCGGATGGCGTCCATGTCGGTTCCTTAAGTAGGATAAATTCCCGTCTCAACTCTCTCGTAGCGGGAAGGAAAGAACGGAGGGGGAAGTAGGCGACCAACAGGAGTCCCAATGGCCAAGATATCAGAGAACAGAGTGCGTACGATAATTCCCTCGCATACATTCCGTTTCGTAGCCCGTCGTCGTCTTCTTGTCCAACCCAGACGTATTACCCTGCGGGGTCAGGAGACCAGTCAGTAGCAGCTAATATACCGAACGCTGATCTGTGTATCTTAACCTAGAGCTCCAGTCCATAACTACGTGCTTACCTACTACGTATCTAGGTGCTTAGGTACCTATGTAAGTATGTAGGGCGTAGCTGTGAGACTCGGGGGGGGGGGAGGGGCGCAGCCACGCAGCCCCGTTTACTCCCCACAACAGCCGGATCTCTATCTAATCTTATCTTATCGCCGAAAGGGCGGCTCATCGCAGAATATGAAAAAGGTAAGAGCTACTTATCAACCCCCATTCATGTCTCTATTTACATATATCGTCTCAATTGGGATTGACCGTCCAGCCTAAGCCTAGCTTGATACCCAAACCTGCCCTCGGTGTTGGTAATACATCAACAGAGCTCATATCGATCTCATAAAAGAAGCGCCCATCATGGCGCCTGCCACGAGGACGCGTTCCAAAACCCTCAACGGAGTCGCCGAAGAAGAAGACGCCCAAGTGAAATCAACCACTAACGTCGACCTTTCTCCTCGAGAGGGGCCCACCACAGCACACGGGGCTGGGAAGGGGAACAGGAAGCGGAGATCCACGGGTGGTGCAGTACTCGAGAATGAATACGATGCGACCCAAGACTCTAGCCTGTCCACCCCAGCAAGGAAGAAGCTGTCCGTACGCACGCGGGAAGAAGCTGATGGTGGAGATGGCCACGACTCCGCCACCACAGCTGGCATGCGAATAGTCCAGGTCCAAACAGAGGTGCGAGACCGGAGTCCCAAGAGGTCTCGCTCTAACTCTGTAGCTGATTCGCAGGACGATGACGCCGTCGCTGAATCCCAGAGCGCTTCGCGGCAGTTGCAAGAGGAAGCGATTCAACGCTTGGCTTCTCAGTGTGTCGAGCCTGGCTTCCGTTCCGCCGCTCTGAAGGCTAAGGAGGAGAAGGTTACGGGGAAGGCAAAACACGTCGTTTTCGGGAACGACGATGACGTGGAGAAATATGTGGCGGCAGCTGCGGGGGAAAAGCCTGTTGTCGTCGAGAAAGAGGAGGAGGAAGACCTTAACGAGGCGCCCGAGGCTGTGTCTACCAAAGCTGCTGCTAGGGAGACGCTGGAATCCGCAAAGGCTCTCGCCGAAGCTACAGAGAAGTATGCTGTCCCCTTACTCCAAAAAGAAGGGTGATATATATCAGAGGCATGCGGCTAACCGCGACATAGGCAAGCTGCGTTGCTAAAACGGAAGCGGCAACACAGGGACAACCTTTTCAAGCAACAGGCCCAAAAGCGGAAACCCGCTTCAAAGCCGGAGCTCGCATCTTCAGAGTCGGATACTCAGGGCCCGGAGGCCACGAGAGAGGCGGAAGCTGCCCCGGCACCGACAGGAAGGCGAAGGGTCGAGAAACTGAAACTCCCCGGCATGTTGCCAGCTGAATACCTGACCGAGTCGTCGAGCGAGGGCGACGACGAAGAAGCTTTGGAGAGGGCGGCGAAGAAGTCTAAGAAGATCAATTTCGAGGATGCATTGCAACCGATAGGCAATGAAGCCAGGGTCCCTAGGGATCAGGTCGTAGGGTCGACCGTCTATAGGGTCGTTGCGGGCCAGGCAGACAAGAAGCTGGCGCCCAAGATGCACAAGAACACCCGTTACGTCAAGGAGGATATGCTACGGAGAAGGCGGGCACCTGTGGCACTGAATAAGAAAAGGGGCTTCTTTGTTGCGAAATAATGTCGAATGTGTAGCCAGCTATCGGTGAAGAGCAGGCCGTTGAACATTCAAGCTCAGAGAGCCTTTATGAAGGCTCCTGTCTCCCCGCGCATAATGATACCCCATATTCGAGCGGGGGAAAAGGGCTGTAATATCAAACGAGTGTGGTATTTTCGACCGTTCATCCCCATGCATTCAACCTCCACCTGGGAGGTCTGGGAAGGTTGTCCAAGTACATACATTACCAGCCTAAATAAAAGTTTGTGCCATGGCGACTACCGGTATAATTGCTCGTGAGCCATCAGCATCACTTTGGTAGCCTCCATGAATGACAACCCTTATATATTAAATCATTTAGGGTCTCTCGGGGGATCCAACTTCGGCCAGCCGGTTATGAGATGGGCCGCTACGAGTAGCCGGTCCAGGGCGCCTCCGTCTTTGACCAGCGTCTATGACTCGCCCCTAGAAACAACCAGCCCTCGATGGCTGGCGCTGGCACTGGCCTGCACCTGGCAGCTGAGCTTGGATTTGGGTATCCCGCCGCACTCCATTCCGACTATCCGCGTCTCAACGAGAGACACAACGATGACGATCTTGAAGTGATAGGCAACCATCAGTCAGGCCTCGGCCGCAGGCAGATGGGTAACTCAGCTAACTCGTAGTCACGTATCTCCTATAGCAGGATATGTTTTATAACGACAGACGCCGATAGCTACAGTCGACACGAAGGAGGTCTCCCCTATGTAGCCTGACTAGTAACGAGGCCGCTACCCCCTCCCCTTTTCCTCTTGCCTTCCGGTGCAGCTTGAATCGAACAGTTAGTTAAGATATGCTCCAGATCTTGAGCTACTCTAATGGCACGAGTGAGTCATTTCCTATCGCTCGAGCTCGAAAGGCCTGTCATACTTGCCAGACAGAATGGAAAGGACTAAAGAGAAAAACTCGGAAAAGGCAGACAAAGCAAAAGAAAGTCGACATGGGACTGAGCATTTGCCATTACCTATCCACACTACACTATGTTATATTACTTGTAATATCTGTAGTATACATCGTTGTTATTACACAACATCCAAATAGGAGCCGTTATCATACGAGATTGCGTCTTTCCGCTTCGTCCAATTCGGTCATGAACGTCTACTACATATCGGTAGCCGTTTCCTTGTTACGCCGAAAAATTCAATGATTCTCCAATGAAGATGAAGCACTTGGAAGCTGTCCTTCTAGTCCTGATTTCTCCTTCGTATTTCTTGAACAAAATAATCAAGGGCTGTGCTGTGCTCGCGGTGGCTTATCTCATGACAAACCAGAAGAAATGGTATCTCGACTTTGTAAAGGAAACTGCGGGTGGGCACGGAATGTGGTATTTGGTCGACAAGACCAACTGGCAGGGCAGCGATGACGATGAATGCAGCCCGGAAGTCACGCCGCGAAGGCCCGTAAAACGTCATGAATACAGATTCGTTCAAACATGGTCCCCGTATAGTCGTATGAAACGTCATCTGACAATCGAAAACGCCGGAATGAAAGATAAAGATGGTGAAATAGAACCACAACGTTTGGCAAACGGTATCCAACGAGGTCAACGATTAGGACTCCTCGATGATCCCTTCGCCACTTGATTCGTCCCTCCATTCGCGACTCCTATCTGTCAATCGCTTAACGCCGCTAACTCTACCAGCCCAGAGACTCTCGATAGGTGTGCGGAATGTGAACGCTCGTTGGCTGCTGATTACGCCGATTGCCTGTAGAACTGCTTTACGACTGTCGCGCCCGAAGACTGCAGGGTGATTAATCCATTCCAGGCTAGCTTCTAGTTCCGCGTCCAGGGCTGCGACGGTATCCGCATCGATGCCAGCGGCTGTTCCGATGGCCAATCCATCGTTAGATCGGGTGCGCGGAATGGAAGGCGGGAAGCCGGCGGCGGTCGGCGCAGTCGGAGAGGGTGAATTCTTCCGTTCCGGAGTAGTGGACAAAGGCGAGTCTAGAGAAGACTGCGCACTGGGCTTGCTGCCTGGGATAGGCGGTAGCGGCCCGCCAGGCACTGGGGGGAGTCCCCCCTTACCAAGCCCCTTCAGAATCGATCTCGTTTCATTTAGGAGAGTGTGCGCGCGATCATGCTGGCCTCTGCTGACCAAGGTCAATGCTCGAGTGAGCATGTCGGATGTCAAAAGCTCCATTCGGCGCTGGACAATGCTGTGGTGCGGAGGGATGGGCGGATTGTTTTGCCACGTGGACTTCTTTTGGCTTCCGGCAGGTGGAAGCATCGTGATGGCGAGTAGTGACGGCCTAGGAAGGTGCATCATGGTGCCGTCTCGAAGTATATCGCCCCAAACAAGATCTGCCTGAATCAGGGGCAACTCTTCGACTGATAGTGTTCTCTGGTCATCCGGATCCATCGGACCCCCCAAGGCTTCTAAGCCGGAGACTATCGTCTCCCACGGGTCCTGGGGCAGCTGCTCTTGGGATGTGGTGTCAGGGACGATGACAAGCTGAACCAGTACGTCGCGCTTGTCACCAAATCTCAGGTCACCGAGAGAAGCTTCCACATCGCGGCCAGTGGCACGTTTGGTAATCTGTAAAGCTCCACTGATCTTGTGAAACTTGGCAGGCGAGCCGTCCGGTAGCTTTATCTTAAGCTTAACGTTCTGATGTGATAGTGACTGCATGGAACCGAGGCAACCCGCTAGACATTCCCGCAGCATCATCCAATCCTTGACATAGGTGTACGACGCCTTGGTCCTCGTGGACAGCTCAATCATAGTGTCTGGCTTGTGCGTCATTCCTAAGCCGAATGAGTGGATAGTAATCCTATATCGTGTTAGTATGGACGTAGACAGGCTGGGTGGAGTGGATTATGTCTTACTTGGCAGCTTCGGCTCGCGAAACAACGAAATCGACGCTGTCGACATCCGAAGTTGAGGCGTCGCTAATGAGCATTATGGTAGCAATAGGGTTGTTGTGCTTGCGTTGCATCAGGAGATCCATGGCCACATTTGCACCCTCCACAACATCCGCGCGGTGACTTTTTTGTCCTACCGGCTTTATGGCGGCTAGAACGTTGTTCCATCCGTGCCATGCCTTGGTGGTCATACCCACGATGGGCACACCACCTCCTCCCGAACCGAAGGTGACCAAGCCCATACGGTCTCGCTCACCCAGCGTATTGACCATGAATTTCAAGGCATCTCTAACAAGGTTGATCTTGACGCCTTGCATCGAAGACGATATGGGCACCACGACGACAACATCGATTGGTACATGGAAGGACGAAAGCGGCGGGTTCTTGGCCAAGTTTGTGTACTCAGTTGGCGCCGTCGTCACCGATTTTGGACCCCCCCAAGAGGACGAGGCAAGGGAGGACACGCGCTGGGAGCGGTTTGCGCGTCCCCAATCATCCTCGTCCATTTCTGATATCTCTGCTCGTTCATAGTCGGGGCTCCTGACAGGTGACCTTTCGACGGCGTGGAGATCTCGGAGGGCCTGCTGCCATAACTTCAGCTGATTCCGGTTATCAAATCGGAGATGGAACTGGGGAAGTTCAGCCACAGAGAGGCTAAGTGTTAGGATATTTTCATCAACTATTCGACGCATTAGCTCATATTATCGTCATATCTTCATGGACCGGTGGCCCACCTGTGCCCGTCTCGGAAACTTCGTTCAGATGCTTTTTAATCAGGATAGAGCCCTTCAAGGTGCAACGCGTGCTCTTCCGGGGCGCCCCGGAATCATCCCAGTTCTGCGCGGCGGCAGGGGTTCTCTTCTCCTTGACGCAGATGAGCATTTCCGCGAACAAGAAGCATTCCAGTTCTTGCCACGAAACCTTATCCTTGCCGACTCGTAGGGTGCCATACAACCGCAATTTGCCGAACCTGCCTTTCTGTTAACGGGTGCCGGGGACATTCCGGCCATACGCCATCTCACCTATTGAAATCAAGTCCATGCCAGTTATCTACTCGGTTTCGCAGGTTCTCCGTCATCTGTTCTAGAACTTCAGGGGCCTCGTATGGGTAGAAGCGGGGCTTTGAACTCCTCGCGGGCGATGGGGGTATCTGCGCGAAGGCCTCTTCAATGCGCATTGGCTGCAGCGGCGTAGCAGCGCCCAGATCCTCCGGATCCGGCCTCCACTTGCTGTCGGGAACCTCGACCGTGATGAGACAGGTCAAGGTCTGTTGCTGGCGAGATCGGTTGATGGTAGGAAATTCTGACCTAACCGCAACAGACGGTGCAGGTATAGGATTGCGGCTGACGGTTCTCGGACTGCCCGGTGATGTTTCCATCGCTTGGAGGTCATAATCATGCCGACGGGGCGGCCCACTTTGGGTGGTTTCGGGATAACCCGTAGACGAGGCAATCCCAGTAGCCTCACTGTCGCTACGGCCATGCCGCGAGGTACCTCCTATGTACCGTTCGGAACCCTCGCGTGCACTGCCTCGGGCTACATTATCACGGCCGGTACTAGAGGGCATAGTCCTGGCGGCTGATTCCCCGCTTGGCGGGCATCCTTGACTCTCCCAGTGTGCCGCGCTAGGCGCTGGTGTGTGCAACGACCGGCTTTCGGCAGCGGATGCGGAGCGCACCATGTTGGTGATCTTCTCTGGAGAAGCCGATGCCGTTAGTATGACCGGCGCCTCGGCAGAGCAGGACTTTAGCTGCTTACCAATGTCCAAGACATTTCCTCCGCGGCTCGTGTCTAGATGCAATGGCGCATTGCATGATGGGCAGTACTGCGATTCAAATTCTCTGATGAACTCGTAGAAGCAAGCCTCGTGGGAGACATGTGAGCATGAGAACTGGAGGATACGTTCGCCCCGTAGAGTATGCTCTAGCGGCTCTTCGCAGACGGCGCATTCACTCCCCACGAAAGTCCTCTCCCTCCTGGTGCGACTCCTGTCAGAAGAAGTCGTGCCGGACATTGTTGTCCCCGATCGTTGTCGAGTGTCGCTTTGGCGCACAGTATCCTTAGACGTCGACGAATTATAAGAAGCGGCGGAACGGTAAGACGGCGCTCGGTAAGGCGACTGGCGAATAGAGCCCGCGGAAATAGAATGACCTAATATGGAGGATGTGTTGTCAGAGGTTGGGCGGGGGACAATCACGCAGTGATAGCGAACATTTTGAAAGATGGGTCGTTAGGGAGGTAGTGCGAGTAATAGCGACGTAACCAACTATGTGACTGGATATGACCAAGTAAGGGGGATGTATGAAGGGACGGCCTTACTCTTTTCTGGGTATGACGAGGCAGCGCTATTGTAACTGCTCCAATCCTCCTCTCCCCCCTTCCGCGCCGAGCGGTAGGGACGTGAATCCGACGAGCTCAAAAAGCCACGCTCAAGTAACCCTCTATGCTCCCTTCCGGCGGGGCCGCTTGAAAACCCGTGTGACTTAGACGATGACCGGCTGAACATATGGTAGGAGGGCAATCCCAGAAAGCGACTCGAGGAAATATTTGTATGCCTTCTAGAGAAAGAAGGGGTGGATAGATGAAAGTATTCTTGAGCGGACTTATGGGTTGGTCATCCGCCAACGGGCTAAGGCCTTGGTTATGGGTAGCGGCTGAGCCTTCTACTACCTAATCGCAAGGGAAGCGGTTGTGTCACCCTCCGTCGTGTGTCGCCTGGGGCAGTGTTTCAAAAGGGTGGTATTTTCAATGCTGATGGGTGACTGGTTGGTTCAGGATCAAAGGAGGAAATTTTTCATGAACATACATATAATTGAGATATATATATATATATATATACGTGTATGTGTATGTGGACGAGCGATCAAGGGATAGGGGGCGAGAAGAAGAAAAGAACGCAATTGTCGGACTCTTATCAGAAATCGCAAGCTCGAATTGAGTCTGTGTTGAGGGTCGCTGGCGCCGTTGTAGGCCACACTCTGGGGATGGTGGTAGTGATTTGCCGGGCGTAGTAATAATAAGCTACGAATGATATGCCAAAGGGATTGTCTCCAATTAGCTGAAGGTCGCGCGGGTTGCGGACGGTAGTCGGAAAACACCAATTGAGAGTTGCAATTGGACGGTTGCACGTTACCAAAAGGAATGATATGATATATCCCAGCTATAAGAGCTATTGAAACCGAGAGACAGGCCTGGGTTAGGATAGTGATTAGGAGTGCAGGTCGGATACTAGTATTCATGGATTCTGCTTCCGGTCGGTAACCCAAATGCCTCTCCGCCCATAAAGAATAATATTAACGCCTATAAGGGAAAGTAAAAGAAAGTATGGTTCGTTGGTCTTTGCTTCCGAGTCGCACGAGTCCGGTCCCGGGTGGCTGGTTTTGGCGGATCGATCGGTAGTCTCTCGGTTGCTGGAGGATTTTCTATATCCGACGATCTTCGTTCTGTAAGGAACGCCAAAACCAGCAGCTGTGTTTGGCCTGCTCCAGGTGGGGGATTCGGATTACAGGGCGTTGCCAACTTTCGATACGGAAACGCGGAGAGGTGGAAAGGCAACAATCTTTCACTTTTATTTTTATTTAATTTTTTCCCCTTCCTTTCTCTCTTCTCCCCCTTTCTTCAGAAATTGAGCAGGGCAGAAATAGGAAGACACGAAAATTGGGATTTCAGAACTAATGGTCTTTTTAGGGTAAATTTCCGCAGCCTGGAGAACACCAGGCAAGGGTACACAGTCTTGCCATACTATCGACTCATGCAGGTACCTTATTTCAGTATGTATTTATCTGCGTAGATGATGTAGTCCCTATATTACGGGGTTGCTCACTTTCTTCTATCGCCGGCCTTGGTCTCTCAACCCATCTTCGCCTTCCGTGCGCTATCGCCCCGCTACCTTGAATGAAGTGTATGCTAAAGGACGGAGAGTGGATACGGTGGATCAGGAATATGCAGGGGTTCAACTTTGTATGCATGTCACTGTAAGTATTGGTATTTCCTGCTTTTCACAGTGGAGTACTGCTGGGTGAGGTATGGCTCCTATTCTGTCTTATTAATGTCTTTTCGAAGCTGTGTTACCTTTCGGATTGTCCCAAGATTACTGTTTGGTAGATATAGTAACGAAACATCAGGAGGGTCTAAGAAGCGCGAACTTATCGGTCGCCGTGCTGGATGCTCCTATTATGTAGGTACGCAATTTAGGTACCTACATACTGAGTACATAGGTATGTAGGTTAGGTAGACAGACACAGAACAAGGTACATACTGCCATAGTAGCCCAACGTGAGAAGCCAGCCAACCAGCCCCATCAATACAGAGAATCCCAGGATATACCCTGATAAAGGTCAGAACGGCGACCACGTCTCAGATACAGCTTTTGCGAGTTGAAAGAGCAGTCAGAAGAAACTCGTCAGTCGACGCGATCGAAGGGACACATGCGCATGAAACCCCCCCCTTTTTCCCCCCAGTTGAGTTGACGGGAAAAATTGGATTCGCTCGCTATGGACTGACCACCACTGGGTCATTGCACTATTTTGCGTCAATTGGGAGCATGCGTCCACGAGGATGGATTGCGCTGTGATTCGTTCTCGAGCAGCACTCGGCTATTGCGAATGGTCCGTGCGCACGGTGAGCATCGGGCGGAACTGTCTGACTGCTCTCTCCGGAGCATTGCCAATACCAAGCTTGCAAATGCCTCAGATCAGCGGCCGCCTCGTGGTTGCTCTTTTTCCATTTCAACTCCTCAGATATCGGAGAACAGAACATCAGGCAGGCGGTGAAGCGGAGGTTATAGCGTTGACGCATGCAGTTATAACCAGGCTGGTGCCGGGCGTTTCCTGCAACGTGACAGCTGAATTGAATTCAAATTTGTCGCTCGTTACTGTTATTATATATGGAAGTCCCATTTCAAGGCAAGACAATACTTGGCACTTCAAAAAAGCAAGCTGCACAACGTTAAGTAGATATGATAGATACCTACCTAAGTCGGTAGTAATATGAGCATACTCTACCGACTTAATAGCTGCCTCCAAACTTTATCTGTAGGCAAGTAGTATAAGCACCGTCGTGAGGTTGCAAAGCACGTCCTTTACGATCCCCTACTAAACTGTGATTTAGGAAGAGCCATCCTCTATAACTAATGGTTCGTACCTGCCTTATATATTTATAGTAATCTACAGTCTCAAGTATCGCCCAAGTGTTTAGGAGATGGCGCCAGAACTTTATGGGATAGTGAATATAAGTACCTATATTATGTAGATGCCTTTGTATGTATGAGGACAGCGCTGGCGGCAGAACCGTACTTCGTACCTGCATGCATCTGCACGTGGCATATTGTATGGTGGGATAAGCTTGGCTTACCAAGGAAGGAAAGCTATTAAAATCACTGCAGATCTCTGTTCGTCCTCCTCCCCACTGCCCCTCTCCGAGCAGACCCCTTACGAAGTACAAGGCCCACAATCCACGCCCAACAGGATATATTCCGCTAACCCTTAAGAACTGTATACATATGGAGGCGGGGATGGAACGCGCCACGTTAAAGCGAATGTCCAGACCGGGTCATAGCCCGGGCTGATCGATAGCAGAGGTACGCTTCGTCAGATTCAGATCAGATGCTAAGCCATCACAAGGGAAAGGCGATCTTGATGTCTAGCCAATGATGGTTAATTCAGGAAATGTGGAGAGGTCGGCGGAACCGACATAACAGTCGAAGCGCTTCAGGGGTCAGGAGTGGTCAAGGCTTATTGTGTGCGCCGCCCAGGAAGCGAATAATGTACCGTGAATCCTTGCCATACCGAATTCTCCAGGAATTACCGGTCCCATCCGTAAAATCAAGGGTTCGATATATAGCTGATGGCCGCGGTATCGGTAATAAGCATCGTCTATGGATTCTATTTAAGCACAAAGGAGCAGTGTTTTTGAAGTAGGTATGTTAGGGAATCACCTATCAAATTCAAACTTACTCCCACATTGAGATCTCGAAGATCAGCTTGGGAAGTCTACAACACTCCCTTTCAGTTCACACAAGAAGCAGGAATATCTACCTCGTTAAGCAATTCTTCGACTTGCCTGGTATAGTTGTTTCCCATCACTGAATGGTCTTAGGACTAAAAGGGATTCCGGTGACATAAGACAGAAAGAGCGTTGTCTCGCATCTAGAAAACCTTTAAACGCTTACATATACATAGGAGGTTGATAGCCTACATGCACGGATAAAGTATGAAAATCTTTACACCTAAGCTTGAAAGAGCCTCTTGCGATCTCCAAGAACCGTCATTAGTATCGCAATATCGCAATTTCCGCCGGCATCATAGTCGATAGAAACTACATTACTTATTAGTAAGTGCATAAGTAGGCACATATAGTTGCAATCGAATAATGCCCTGGCGGTCCTGCTACAGTCCCACGCCCGCGTAGATTCCGCAAGGGCCAATTTACCAAGCCTTCCCAGCACAGATCGCGAAATGGCAGCACATCGAAATCGTCAATTGAGAAGTGTCGAGCCATGCCATTCTACCCGGGACCAAACATGAAGCACCAAGGGCCTGTCAGTTTCATACACACATACCTCGTTACAAGAGTTGAACTTGGGATCGGTATGTCCATTCAACCTCAAGCGGAATAGAATAGCCCGCCTCCCATCCTTAAACGAACAAAGCCCCCCCTCCACAAGGATTCTCCCTGCTCGAGTTCCTGGATTACTCGAGAACCGGGGAAGGGCGGGTCCTGTACGTATGTACCTAACCTTAAGCGAAACTCGGAATCCTGTACTAACGCCACGTGAACAATTCGGAACACGCACGAGATACCGGGACCCATGCTCCTATCCACACCTGATGTAGGTACATACATAGTATGTATGAGGATCCATAACTTCCCGCTCTGCCTACCACATGCATATGTTGAAGAGATCTGCCCAGTAAAGCTGTCCACAACCTTAATACTCACTCTAGGTTGGTGCCTTGGTCTCAAATGTTCCACCATGGACCAATCGGAACCGGTTAGCGAACTCCAGGATAAGAGTGTGGCATAGCCCGGAAAATATACTAATAGCGCCACCAGAGCTGCATGTCCCTCGTTCGCCTTCCTTGCAAACATGCAGAAGATATCTTCCCACCCGTTCCTACTGTACCCATGGATGCGCCTGGGCCCAGCCGCCCCAGCTCATACAATACCTGAACGTGCTGTATCTACATATCTGCATAGCTCCGCTGCAAGTCACCCTAAATGTGCAGATGATCATTCAGCGCACAATCCGACTGGCTGTCAAGCGGGGAATGAGGAGTAGCCTACAGTCAGTGACCTGGAGGCCGTTGACTGCAGTAGAAGATTCCTACCCTCGCAGGTGGGTGTACGACAAAGACGACATTTGTACCTCCCCAATAAGCGCCTATCGTCAGAGAGACGGCGCGTATCGCATCGAATCTTACTTGGACATTGATCGTCTCCCCTGGTCTTGGAGTGAGACCTCCGGCTTAGAGGAAAGAAGC
This sequence comes from Monosporascus sp. MG133, assembly GCA_004155925.1. NCBI lineage: Eukaryota > Fungi > Ascomycota > Sordariomycetes > Xylariales > Monosporascus > Monosporascus sp. MG133. The sequence goes on along the minus strand of QJNX01000150.1, from coordinate 68,531 downwards.
GCATGGCTATGGTGTCCAGTAGGGTGCGATAACCGACAACCGCCACCCCTTGTATCCATTATGCTCGCTCAAAGCGTCTACCGCGTAAGGCGCTTAGCCTGTGACTTCAAGAAATAATCGAGGATCAGTACCATAAGTGCACACGACTGCTCTCTGTGTCTCCATATCCATTTATTCAGACCACTTTCCCAGGAAACTGCCTAAAACAGGCCGTTTGGCAATCACCATGTCTACCTCACAGTAATTCAGGCTCCTACGTGTGGCGTTCCAAGTTAATCACATTACTACGCATCCTTCAAGCTCCTTGTGATATACCATGATAATACCTGACGGGGGGTGGGGGCGGTTGCTGAGATGACCGAGGTCGGCTTCCTGAGTTTCTGTGTTGCAACTATCTCATGTGGCTTCGTAACAAAGTTATTATTACAGTCATGGTGCAAAATAAAGCTAAGCAGCAATTTATCACGAAAATATAAAGCTTTTAAAATAAACTACATTATTACGTAGATATAATAATTGAAATTAAAATAATAACTAATAGATTAAAAAAGTTAATATAACTTTAATATAATAATAATTTTTAACTTTTAATACTTATTAATATGTTAAACTTTTTAATTATATATTTAACGTATTATATAAATAAGTTATTTACTAATATAAATAAATAAATTACTTTATTATACAAACTTAATAAAAGTTAAAGTTGTATTTTTTAAGCTAAGTTAAATATAAAGAAAATTATTATATAATATAACTTATATAATAAATATTTTATTTAATATTTTAAAATATAATAATTAATTAATATTTTTAAAATTAGGATAGATTTTATACGTTAGTTCCGTAAAGCTTTATTTTAAAGCAGAATAGTTAATTATAATATATTAAATTAATATAAAATTTTATAAGTATATATATTATATCCGAGCTTGTTACTTAATTTCTGGGATTAATTAAATAGGTAAAATTTCTTTAAGTAATATTACTTAAACGTTTTTATTTTAAAAACTTAAAGTTATTTATTAAAGCCTTTTTAGTTTTATAACCTTTTTTTAACAAATTATTATAATTATAATATAAAGAATTTTTATATTAAAATATTAAATAACTTTAAAGTAAATAAAATATTAAATTTAAATCTTTAATATATAATAATAAATTCCTTTTTAATTTTTTATATATAAATAACGTTTATTATTACCGTATAACTTATAAAAATATATTAACCGGAAAATCTTTTAATTTAATTTTATTAAACTTTTTAATTATAATAATAACTTTCGCTTATTTTTAAACGTTAATTTAAACGTTTAAATTATTTTAAAAAAAATTTAAATAAATCCGTTATTATTTTATTTTAAAAAATTAAAAACTTTTATAAAAAATCTTTTAATTTATAATTAATTAAATATATTTTTAAAAATTTAATTTATTTTTAAATTAATTAATACTTTCGGGTTTTTTTTTAATAATAATATAAAAAATTTTTAATTTTAAATCTTTATATATTACTTTATAACAGGTAATAAAAAGGTTAAGGTTTTTATTTTCGTTATTAATAATTTTAATACTTTTTAACTTATAAAAATTACTTATTAAACTTTTAAAAAAGTTTAAATAATTTTTTTATTAATTTTAAATAATTTATATTTTATTAATTATAAGTTTAAAAAATTTAAAAAAGCCTTAACTTATACGATATATAAAAAAAATCTTAAAAGCTTTAAAAGTTTAATTAAAAGAATATTTTAAATTTAAATTATATGCGAAAAATATAAAACATTACGCTTGCGTTACGTATTCCTAACGGATTAATGCCGGCGAAAATCCGGTACAAATCGGGTCCATTTAATTTCCGAATACCTTAAAATAATATAAAAATACTTATAAAACCATAACGCCTTAATAAAAATTAATATAAAAATAAACCAATATATACTAATATTCGGGGATTTAAATTTTTATTTTTAAATAACATTTTTTTCCAAATATTCCCCGATAAAAATATATTTAATCTTTAAAATCTTTAAAAAAAAGAAACGTAAAAACCATTATTTATTCTTAATATATATAAAAAAAGTAATATTATTATCTTAAATAACTCGTAAAGTTTTATAAAATATAAAAGTTTCGTTTTAATTAAACGTTATTTAGTATTTTTTATAATTATTTAAAATCCGAATATATAAGAACGATTTTAATAAAAATTAATTATAATTTATTAAAACCTTTATAACATTTTATATAACTTATCGTATGGTTTTATAACGTTATAAGGTATTACCTTACCAAATTATACGGTTATAACTTTAAGATTAAAAAAGTTTAATATTTTTACGTTAAATATTTAAAAAAATTAATAAAACTTTATATTATACGATTAAATTAAAAAAAGAAGTAAATTTATTATTCTTTTTAAATATATAATCGCATAATTATATACATTTTTATATTAAAAGTTTATATAAGTAATAAACATATATAGTTTTTTTATATTATATATATATAAATTTTAAGAATTCTTTTAAATTTTCGTAAGTATTATTTTATTATAAATTTTTAGTTTTTCGTTTAATAACATATATAATTATTTGTATTAAAATTTATCTCTTTATATAACGTATAAATGTTATGTTTTGGATTTTAAACATCTTAATATGCTTAAATTTGCTGTTCGGAAACTAAGTGGACCCGATTTGTACCATAATGTTACGGCTGCACCATACCGCTACACCACCAGGGCAAAAGTTCGGTGGAATGATCGCAATTGTTGTGATCATTCTGATGCTAATAGCTGCATAAATACTGGAGCTGTTACGGTAGCCCGAACCGTAACGTATAATAGGGCTTAACGCTGCCCTATTACAAATTTATCCTTATTTCTTTTATAAGCCGTCTTATATTATTAATAATAAATATTTAAAAATTAAAAAAAAGATCAAGTTGCTTATGTAATATGTTATATTTATAATATCAACTTTTATTATGATAATATAATCTTTATTACAAATTATCTAATCATTTTATTATAATTAATTTACTATTTAAAGTAGTAAAGCATTCCCACGGGCTAGTAGCCCTGTAACCCACGATGTCTTCATCCATACTCTATCAGACGAGTCTCTAAGAATGAGAGAACAGTCACGCCGCCTCGTGCGGCCCTCGGTGGTGCAAGCACCGACGGGTCCAGCGGTCTTTCCTTGTAGTAAATCAAGCCTTAAGTACGCGACGAGATTCCTCTCTTGAAAACGTCTTTCGGCGTGGATATTATGTTACACGCCGAAGCATGGCGTGGTGTCAGGACACAGAATCATCGAGTAAGACGTGCATATCTGGGCGGCACTACCTGGATTTTTGCAAATAAACAGCCTCGCCACCACCCTTCTTACTAGGTGCCTTCGAAGGAGCTTGACGTGATGTTCATCAGCCTTGGCCATCGATCCCATTGGAGGGTACCACCCTGCTACCACGTGGTGTAACCCAGCCAAACACCCCCAACCTGATTCGACCTCGTCGACTAAAAATTGAACCCTGATGTGGAGGTTGCGGAACGCTCGGGTTTTATTTTCTGCCCTCATTAGCTGGGCTATCTTGGCCAAGATTCAGCTCAGCATATCTCATCAAAGTCAAGTTGCAAGCTGAGTATAGACGGCAACTCATGATGCCACGAATTTGCATGCGATTGACGTCTGGTGGCACCAACATGGGGCCACATGGGGATCATTACAGTAATACGGCGTAGTAGTGTAGAACCAGGACCTAATCTGCTGCTACACAAATCCTATCGCGTGGGTAGCATCTCTTCGTGTAGGATGCATTTCTTGTCACACACTGTAAGAATAGGCAGGCAAGGCTCAAGTTCACCCACTGGGTAGACGGGTCGTCTCGCAGACGTCCCAGGAAAGAGTTCGTGGCTGTATCATTTCTACCACCCCTCTCTGCCAGCGTCTCCTCGAAGGGGGTGTATGAATCTGTCGCATCAATAGCCAGGTGATTCGTACCTAACGAACGCTCGCTGAAGTTCTGCTGGAACCTGTTGCGTCTCGCTGGTACGTTTCAGTGCAGTACAAGGGCTTTGCGGGCGTCAGTGGCGAGAGATGGACTATTTCGAAGCGTTCGACTTGGGTTTCATCTACAGGACATTCTAACAGGGCCGGTCGATCCCGCCGTAATCTAACTTTGCAGCGTGTGTAAACAGCACCAGTTTTGGTTTCCGCTTTGCCATGTACGCTCTTTCGTTAAGAAGCGCTTAGTTCCCAGTGTATGACACGCCCAGCGAAGGAATACTTAGTAGCAACGTAACTGTCGGCCGGGTCGCATTCGCTGATCCGCAAAGCAAAGTTGGGCGGTATCGAGAAGCTCGTACCTCGTATCTGCTATTGCTCTACGGTGCCTTGTTCGCCTACTAAGGCGTCATCCCCTTTCACAGGAGCGTTCATTATCTTACGCCTCTAGAATGAATACTGACCGATGTATTCTAGTTCTGCATACTTGGCAGGGCGTTTTGCTCTTCTTAACTGCTGGAAGCGCATGTCGGGAGTGGCGCCTCTACGAGGATGCGCTCTTGTCCTTGCGTTAAGGGCTCGTAATTGGTCACCCGGCCGGTTTATCGCAGTGCCGGAGGGTCTGCAGGGAAGCCTTCCTTATCTTATGCTGAAGTAGTCGACACAGCCCTATCCAGCCATTCGGGTGCCTTTGATGTGTTCGGTTTCGGCGGCCCATCCCAGCGACTGGGAACTCGTTGACTACGTCCCAACCAGAGTAAGGCGTACCATGACAGTTCACCGTACCAGGCATGTCATCACGGAGAAAGTGACAACGGAAGGTTAGCTTGCCGGGCCTATCTTGTGTGAAGGGTCACATTAATTCCCGTCTGACAGGCCTATCTATTTCTCCGTCCAGCTAAAGCCTCCACGACAAGCATATGTTGCGGCACGATACGTTGTTGTAGTAGGTGCGAAAACAGCATTCTTCTAGACTCGTGGACGATGTAACTGTAGTAGCCCAGTCACGGAAAGTAGTAGAACCACGGATTTTTGGGAAGTCTGCCGCCCCTATTTCTGCCCGGGGTTAATGAGAAGGTTAGCTAACGGTTCTGGCCTGGTAGACGGCACTAGCTAATGTGAGCATTTTATCGAATTCTAAATGGTAGGGAAGCAATCTTGTTAACATGCCAGAGTGAATCCGTCTTTACATTTTCTATGGCTTTGGTTTCCCATATGCCACTTAATCATTGCCGGCCCCCGCTTACAACATCAACTCCTTCCCCTATTCCATGCGTGTTACTATCCAGACAGCAAAGAGGTCCGGTGATAATATAGACAAACCCCAGGGGGGCATTGCGACGAAGGTGAGTGATCGGTGTCCTCCTTCGCTCGGCGTATATACAGTGCAGTAACTGTTACATCTAGCTAGCATAACGATAGGCGACATGTGCTTATTCCTCCTTACGATAACATATCTGGCCTAAGCAAGGCACGTAAAGGCCGAACCCACGCAACTGGGGAGATCAACGAGGCTATAGTCACACACATCTCCCTGGCGTTTTGGAATAGAAAGTGCCTCCATGCTCAGCACGGATTGAAAGTATGTACCAATGTCCAGTTGTACTTGAGTCATATGAGCGAAACTGGGCCAGGGGGGCATCACGATCCATGTCTTGCTAAGCTAGGATACAATTACCGGTTAAACGAGAGCCGAACGTTGACTGGATGGAGCGATCACGGCTGCTACGTTCAAACTGGGCACAGGGGCAGCAAATGCAGTTATATAGGAGAATCGTTGGTGATCTGACATGCACGGCGACCTACGTATTAGATCTCTCGGAGAGACCAATGCTCCGTCGGGACGCCTCGCTCGGGTGTTAGACCAGATAGACGTAAGTCGAGTGTTGCTTCTCCCCTGGAGAAGACGTACCGATACAGTCGATTAGACACTATAGGACCCGCCGCGCAAGACGTGACGAGAATTGCCATACTCGGATAACATACGGATAGGGGCTAACGATATCGATATCTGCCGGCATGGAAAAGAGCTTTACCAGTAGGATGCCGTAACACGGCGAGGTACACTATACAAGAAGATGGCAGTTCGTCGTTTGCTGTTGTTATGGAACGGAAATGTGAAATGCTTGCATCCATATCAGCACTTGAATGCAATAACAGAGCCATCTCGTAACGTCTGCATACTCCTCGAAACGGACTGCCGTTTATAGGCAATTTATCAAGCGGTATGCTCGTCATCGCTACCGCATTCTCGATATATGAAGACTGATGGATCGGAAGTATTGGCATGCCTTATGAAGGTGTTTTAGGTATTGTAGGCAGACCGCGCGCAGGGCTCTCGCATAATGCTTGGCCATTTGCCCGATTAGAAGAGGTGATGTCCTTTCCCGCGACTACTCAGGGTTGTACCTAGTCCTCATCCCAGTTCGGGTTGGGTCCAGGAGGCTTTGGCCCACCAGCCTGTCTCGCAACAATAATCTGATCTACAGAGAGTACGGTCCGTGCCGCTTCCGTCGCCAGCTTGATAGCCCACGACTTGGTAGCCATGAGATCAAGGATCCCTTCGTTCTTGGCGTCCAGCGTGCCAGAACCATCGTTGTTCTGCAAAGGGATATTAGCTGCCCGTTCGCTGCGCTCAAGTGCAGGTATAGCTCACCTCAATGTCAACACCGGTCGTCCAGTCGTCTCTCTTATGATGCGCGGTGTAGAGTCTGCTGAGCACTTCGGTCGCATCTAGACCGGCGCTCTCCGCTATTGTCCTCGGAACCACCTCGAAGGCCTCTCCGTACTTCCGGATGGAGTACTGGGCGAGACCAGGGGTCTTGTCGGCCTGGGCCTGTATTCTCTCCACCAGCTGAAGCTCTGTCGCACCGGCGCCTGGTACTAATCTAGGGTCACGGGTGATAGACTTCACCACGTTGACACCGTCGTCAACCGCTCGCTCGACGTCGTCTAGATGGTTCTGCGTCGCGCCTCGGAGGACGAGAGTCGCCGTCCGAGTAACCTCGTCCTCCTGCCTAAAGACTGTCACACGGTCGCCACCGATCTCGAGCGTCTCGACAACGTCGATCGAGCCCATCTCATCCGGCATAGGGGCGCCTAATCTGGCCAGGGGGGTGGCACCTACGACCCGGCAGACCCGGCGTAACTCGAATTTGCTGAGGATCTTAATAACGAGAATGCCGTAGTGGTTGAGGTAGTGCATGGCGAGCTCTCCAACAGTCGAGCCAGCCACCACCACCCTCAGTCCAGCGTCGTGCAACTCCTTGATGGCCGTCTCGAGTTGGTCCTCCTCGCCCTTCGTAAAGTCCATCATCTCCTTCGCGTTGTGTAGTAAGACGGTGCCCTTGGTCTCGGTCTGGCTGATATCGATGGCGCAGGAGAAAACACCGACCTTGGCCTTGGTGGCCTTCTTGACGGAACCGTTGGGCTCCTTAGGGAATACCATACCCTTGACAACCCTGCTCTGTTCCAAGCTGCCGCCCATGATCTTAACGACGCGGATGTTGTCGACGTTAAAGTTGGCGGGATTCTTGGGCAGGACGGCAAGCACAGCCTCGGCGACCAGGTCGGCCAAGAAGTCCTCGCTGCCGTTTTGCTTGCTAGCGACGACAGTCCGGATGGCCTTGCTCAGCTCCCCTTGATCTCTGATATCCTCGACCTTGTCGACAACGAGTTCCTCGAGAACTTCGAGGGCGTAGTCTTGAGCGCGCTCGTAGCCGGTGACGATGTCGGCGGTCTTGAGGCCCATGCGCAAGAGGTCTTCGGCTTTGCGAAGCAGCTCGCCGGCGAGGATGATGACGAGGTTGGTGGCATCACCCATCTCGGCCTCTTGCTGTTGACTTGCCATGACGAGGAGCTTGGCGGCGGGGTGGACAACATCGAGCTCCTTCAGGATGGTAGCGGCATCCGAGGTGAGGATCATCTTTTGCAGGTGATTTATGACGATCTTGTTTCGGCCGTAAGGACCCAGAGAGGTCTGAACGGTGGACGCGATGGCCCGGCAGGCATCGATATTTCGTAGGACGGCTCCATCTTCAGAGTCGTAGCTATGAAGAGAGCATGGCTGGTTAGATCTCTACATGTTCCGCCGCATACAGGTGGGAAACGGAGAAGAAGTTATCGGGTGATGGTGGGGTTGAGATTATCAGCGTACCTATTATAGCCCTGCTTGAACAGGCCAGCGTTCGGGGCGTTAGGAAGGCTCAGAGACATGACGAACGATTGAGATACGTGGGCTTGGCTATTCACCTAGAATAAGAGCTGGATATTCCGGGAATGCCTTCGTTCTCTTGCCGTCTTGGGTGATCGAAAAATTTTTTTTTTGGGGGGGGGGGTATATGCGAAGTGAATTCTGTCAGTCCAGGAAGCTCAGAGGCCGGAATCGATATCGTACCTAACCTACGTAAAATCTATCTACCTGTTATATGCATACGCAATGGAAAAGGAAAAAAAAATGGAGAATCGATGCATGGGAAGAGAAGAAAGAAAAAAGCTTCGGAGTGCTATGGGAGCCGCAGGTACCTGTCAGCCTCCGCATTCCCCAGGCGGGAAGATGGTACAAGCACTGGGTGGTACAAGCACATGAATACTCTATAGTTGCACAAGCACGTACAGAGGTAGCCGTCCATCGTCCAACGTCCCCTGGTACATACAGGCCTTCTGTGCAAGGCCTTCTGTGCAGGCCTTCTGTACAGGCCTCCTGTATTGTACAGGAGGTACGAGTACATACAACTGGCAGGCCTGCTTGGTACTACTCTCAATCTCACTTATTTAACCTTTAAAACCATTACCTACTAACATAGTACAATTTTAACATCATCAGCAACTTGGCGTCGCTAGACGTACCATACAATAACAACGTCCTTCCTTCTCTCAAAACCGACTCGACCGGAACCGTCAAACAACAATAAACCATATATAGCTGAGGCTGGAGCCATTTGGCCATCGGCTTTTGGGAATCCAGGAAACAACCACGTCCACGGGATTCCTCTCCGTACCATTGAGGTGCTGCTATACTCCCGCCGGGGCCATTCATTCTATTCGCGATGGCACCCCAAAATAGTGAGTATTCCACCTTTACTTTCCACGTTTTACCTCCAATTATCGTATCGCCTATCGTCTATTACCTCGCCCTTGTTACCTGTCTAATCGTCTGGCGTCGCATATGTCATCATTTTGAGTCGATCTCATCCCCTACGTAACCAGCATAAAGGTCATGACTAACCAGACGACCACTCTCTATAGTGAACCCTCCTTCCCTACCTCCTACTGTCGAGGAAGCCTATCGCAGGAAATGCGTCCAGCTGAAGCAGCGCACCAAGGAGATCGAGGACGAGAACGACGCTTACCGACTCCGGCTCACAAGACTCAAGCGCCAGATTCAGAAGAGTCGCCTTGAGCGCGCCTTCTTGCTCGAGCAGATCTCGAGACGGACCAGTACCAATGTCGAAGATTCCGAGGGCAGCCCCAGCCCTCCTCCTACTGTACGTCCGAGCTCCTCCTCTTCAGTCTTGCGGCATACACGAGAGCAAATGAGCCTCTAACCGTGTCTAGCCCCAGGAAAAGCCCCTCCGGACCAAGCGCGCGCATCGAAAGCCCTCTCTGCTGCCCACCGGCGAAGGCGGCAACGGCAACCCCAACGCGACCTTCATCAGTCAGAACGTGACCACTCTGTCGCCGAGCTCCGACGCCTTCTCTCATTCCCAGCTCGACTCGCAGAAGGAACATGCCGGAAGTCGCGGCACCGCCAGCAACGGAGTCGCGAAACCGGCCAAGAGACCGAGCAACGCCTTCGAGATATATTGCAAAGACATGCGCCCCGTCCTCCAGGCTAAGCATAAGGACAAGATAGCCGCCGGCGAGTTCCGCATCGAAGAGGAGTTGGCCCGCGGATGGAAAGATCTGCCCGAGAAGGAGAAGGATGAGTTCAAGGTCCGTTTCGAACAAGAGCTTGATCAGGGGCGCGAAGAGCGCGAGGCCTACAAGCGGAGTACCAAGGAGGCCGCCGCCGCCGCCGCCCGGGACCGGTCGCGCGGCCGGGACAGCAGCTTTGGCGGCGGCCGCGGAGCTGGCGCTGGGGCTGGACGCTCCTTACGCGTCGAGGATTCTATACAGGGCGATGATGCCGATGACGACCAAGACATCGAGATGGCCGAGGCCGACTTACGTCCCGGCGGCAGCGCTACCGCCGATCCGGACCAGTACGAGACGGAGGTGGAAGAGGATAATGACGGACCGGTTGACGATTAGGAGCCTTCTCCCTCTGCTACACGAACCCCCTCTCCACAGCGCATCATATCGTATCCGGAGCTTGGCCCCTACACCCCCGGCTCTCTCCGCACGCCATGCCCCGTCCTGGCTCTCTGGCCGCAAGGGGCTGGAATGCCCAAGATCGGACTGTCGCCATTCTAGCGACAACTGGAATGTCCCGCCTAAGACGCGATCCGATGATCCGTCTTCTAATCTTCTTTAATGTTTCCGCGACGCGATGTTTTGCGCCTCTTTATGGGTGGGTATTGAAGCCTCGCCCGCTTTCCTTCTATAAAATGTAGGAGGATGGAAGTGTACGAACATTTTTCAAGATAGACGAGGGGGATGCCCAGGTCACAAGGGAGAAAACCGGATACTCCAGAACCAAATAAGCTCGCCATTAACAATGATGATGATGCTTCGACGAGAAGTGCCTGATGCTCAGTCCATACTTGTATTATCCCCTTTGCGCCTCTAAGCTTGCCCTTTTCCCCGTATAGATTACCTGCAACTGAAAATATAGGAGCAAATCACCAGAAGATAAGCGCCTGTAGCTCTTGTGCTCGTGGATTTCCACAGCCCAATGCTTTGCTGAGTTAGGGCTAGATGCGTATAATAATAATGTACACGGCCCCAGAATGTACGACCCCCGATTCTTGCTCCAAACCGCCCCATTCCAAGTTCACTTGCGGCCCACTGATGCGCGGACACTCTCTGTTTGAGCGGGCCTCTAATCAGCTCCGACTCAGGGGGTAGCGATATTATGGCCGAGTGAGCAAGTTCTAATTTAGTCCACGCCAGCATAGAGGTCTACGACGATGTTGATGGCGGCAACGACGATTTCGGCGGCGATCAGGACGATGACTACATAGCATTCAGGGTCAGCCCGTTTCCGTTTCGCCCGCGGCTTAGCTTATACGAAGCACGGGTGCGAACTTACCGATCCACTCCAGCATCTCCCCGTGGCCGTGACTGAGCTGGTCCTTGAGGACAGCCAGCAGATCGGCGATGACGTCCATCCGCTCCGTCAGCAGGGTGACGCGCTGGTCCATCTCCAGGTAGCTTCGCACGGCCTGGTAGACGGGCTCGAGGTGCGGCTCGGCCCAGAAAAGCTCGGGCGTGTCGAGTACGCTGCCGTTGAGGTGAATGTTGATGCGCAGGATGAAGAGCTCGCCGATCTGCATGTTGATCTGCTTCCGCGACAGGGCAATCTTTCCCGTCAGCGCGATCTGTGTCGGTATGTCCTTGCAAGTTTCGACTGTCGAGGTGACGAGTTCCTCGAATAGGGATGTCTACGGCAGCAGGTTAGGTAATCACCTCCATCATTTGGCTACGAGTGCGATTCCACTTTGCGTAAACGTACCTTGACACTTTGCGCCAGCGCATGTGATATTGCCAGCTTTGTCATGTAATTCCCTTTATCTCGCAGCGTGATGAAATCGTTGTATATCCGCGGCTGGTATTCGCTTGTGTAGTAGAAGTTGAAGCACTCCGTTTCCACGTCGTCCGGTTCTAGCTTCTCCTCCTCGAACTTGGCGATATCCTTTAAGAAGCGCTGCTCGTGTGCTGGCGACATCCCCCAAATTACGACGACGCCGTAGTCGAACAGGAACACCTCTGGAGTATGTACATGGGTGTCGAAGTCGACATCTTGTGGTCGAGAGGGCGACGCGTCTTGGATAGCGCTCTCGTCCGGATGCGGAGGATATGCGAGGTCATTGTGCATATCCCTGCCAGTGTTGAAATTGTTCTGCGCGTCTGGCGAGCCGTCGTGCTGCTGTCCGGATTCGTGGTCTATTAGGTCATCTCTCCGGAACGACTCCGAATGCTCTTCCACTTGACCGGTGGAATGCCTCCTTTCGTATGTTGCAATAGGCCTTTCCAGTATTTGCTCGGCCGCCTCGGCTCGCTCCGTAATTTTGCCCGTTGCGTAATTATAAGGCGTGTAGATGCACTCGTCGATTAACTTGGGATTCGCCTTCCGCAGCCTTGCCTTGCCTTTTAGGAAGCGCATCAAGCCTTCCATCTGGTACTTGTTCGCCGTACAATAGGCCGTCACCCTGGGGAGCCTGTCACGGTCTGCTTTGCCCAACCGCGCGGCATCCCGCCTTGCCATGGGATCCTTTATTCGCGTATACTGTGAGTACACATCCCTACCGCTCTCCTCATCGGGGGCTTCGTCGAGCTCGAGGTTTGGGAGCAGCTTCAGTTTCTGCGCATTCTTGGAGCTTCGTTGGGGCCCGATCTTGGCGCCGGTACCAGCTGCTGCAGGGAGCGAGGTAAATGCAGCGCCATAGCTATTGCGCCGGCGTGACCGGCTGTTTAGGGTCGACAAGGCTGGCGGCGCATTGGGGGCGCCACTACCCAATTGCGCCGAGTTGGTCCCCGAACGAGCGTTCGCGGGAGAGTTTAGATGGGCGGTACGAGGCGAGGAGCCGAGAGAGGATAAAAATGGATCGGGATCGATAGTTCTTGTGACGGGATTTGGGTTGAAAGTGACACTGCGAGGGCCCCTGGGGCGTGCGGTGTCGGGTCTCGAGGTATCCTGCCTTAGGAGAGGTGCGCGTTCCGAGGTTGACGTACTAGGGACTGCCGGGGATGAAGCCATCGCAAGGTGGGAACTACCTGGGACGGTGCCAGGAAACTTCAAGCTTTATAGATACAGGCGATGTTGCTCAACATAGAGCATGAACCTCAGGGAAAAAGCTTGAGGTTCTGTTACCGATGTCGCCCGAAGACTATTGGCTGGCTGAGAATATGCGTGCTACCGTATGGCTTCCTGAGACGTTGACTACGAAGGAAACAATCGAGCTGGATCAATTGGGGGAAGACAGGCGCGTCGGGGACTGCAATGCTGTTGCGACACTACCTACCTTTGGTAGACATGACGGTTTTTGTTAACTAGGTAGTATGTTGATGGTCCAAGGCTATCCCGCTGGCCCATCGATTCAAACAGAGTATGTTGTACGGGCGTGTGATGCTGCTGCAAGCGATTCTAGAATTCTGAATGATGGAAATGAGGTCACCTTGGCTCCACCTCCTACACAACGAGTACTATGGTATCAGGCAAAAGTTTTAACAGAATGTCATGTATATGCGGGACGCGCAAGAAACCGCCATATAGAGATTAGGTTAAGCCAATCCCTGGGGATCCTCGCCATGGTGCATCGTAAGCAATATACGAATTGCTAACCTTCCCCCAATTTTCATGATTTATATTTATATTGAATCATAAACTAATAACATTTATTTCAAATCATAGGCATATATAGACGAAAGCGAAGAATAACGACGTGTGTAAGGGTCGGCAACTAACTGTACATGGAAAGGCGTAGTGGGGCCATTAACGTGCGCAACCTGGCGGTGTGATAAGACTTGTCCCTAACCTAGTAACACCACACATAGTATGGCGGTACTTAAGCTCTCTGTACGTACCTGCCGGTTAATACGCATGCAAACTGGAAACCTTGCCAGTTTGCATGAGATGAATTGGTCTGCGCCAGGGGCGATGACGCTGACGACTGTGTAGCTGGTATGTCAGTACCTCCCTCTAAATCTACAAAACGAAATACCATGTTACATTCAAGGTTTGATATACTCCGAAAGGAAACTTTTAGGTTAACTAGGTGCCCTCCAGAAGTAAGTAGGTACTTGGTATTCTGTGCCTATACACCCAAGAACCCCCAGCCTGGACCGATGATGGACTGGGCAGCGGTTTAAAGTTTCAGGCCCCTGAAGCCCCCTGCGCCAGCTTCAGGGTTGCTTTGCAAGGGGACCTGCAACTGATTGGTTGAGCTGCCGGAACCGTGTGGCTTATGCCCCAATCAGGCACTGACAGCTGTTGTGCGGTAGCTCGGCTCAGCCTGTAAATGTGCTGATTGATGATGAGGCTCCAATGGATTGTACACCACCTCTTTCGGTCGGGTAGGCAGGTACGCTTACATATGTACTAATTAAGGCTCTAAACGCCGACTTACATAACGGGCAAGCTGACAGTTATTCCACTATCAAACACTATGTATATAAGAGGATGTTACTATGACATAACTCGCTTTAACCATTCCTTAGCTTCCTTTACAATACTGTACAATTTCGAGACAAAATCATGCGTCTACAATCTTCGTCTCGAACCTGAAGCCGTGTTCCTGGACGCGATCAATATACCCCTGACCTAAACACGCCGGCGTGTAGATACCACCACCAGCACCTTCCAATGGAGCATCATCCTGGAGCAAAGTACAAGCCGCCTGGGCGAGTAGAATTCCCGTCACTAAGCCGGGATTGTGTCAGTCACTTGTACTTGCTGTCTTGAAATCGGCCAAAGACTTACGATAGTACATGCTTCCGCTATACCATGCCCTGCATAATGCCTGCTTGCGAGCACTTGATTCTGCGTCTGGCGTCGCAACCCCCCTTAACTCGAAGTAATTATTGGCGCCGTCTTCTCTACTCGGCCCCTCTCCGGGTTTGAAGATAAATCTGCGCACAAGAGTGCGAAACGGTGGGCAGAACATAAGAAGCGCCCCCCCTATTACCTGGATGTAGTGTAGAAAGACGCCAGGGAGGAAGCTTCGCGCCTTCATATATTCTTGGTACGTGAAATTTGGGCCGTAAAAGAGGCTATGTAATGCTGGCTCTTGCTTCGTCAACCCCCAGGTCCTCATGACGATGGCAGCGTTCGTCCCCGCCGCAAAAGAGGTCGTCAGCAGGCCCAGGTTAGGTATGTAGCGCACCCCGGTCAGCCTGGAAAGCAACGACGGCTTGGGAGGAACAGTGGTGTTCGCGACTGGAGAGAGAGCATAGGGTTCGTGTGACTCGGAAATCTGTCTCCAGCTATATGAGTCAAAGAGTCCCAGGACAGTCGCGAGGCTACCCCCTGAAGGTGCAGCGCTGCCATTCGTCAGTTCTGTAGCCCTTGGTAACTCTTCTCTGCTTCAGACCTAGGTACCTACCGAACTTCATGGAAATCGACTACAACATCACTGGTCGAGGCCGAGAGCTCCGATCTGATGAGCGACGCCATGGAGTAGGTCATCAATTCAGATGGCGCCGATTCAACACCACACTGAGGGATCATGCAAGCACCGGTCGATTTCGCAGTTGCTTCGTACTTCTGGATCATTTCCAGAGTCCAAACAGCCTCGCCTGTACAGTCGAAGTAATGCGTTCCGGCTTCTGCGCAGGCCTTGAAGGCGTCTTCGCCATATTTTGCATAGGGCCCGACGGTCGTGATAAGGATAAAGGTCTTCTTCGCCAGGGCCGCGAGGTCCGCGTTGTTTAAATCCCAGACCTCTATCTCTGGCATTCGGCGATCCGGGTTCAGAGCCTGACATTCTCTGACCACGTTCTGCAGCCTTTCCACGGAACGACCGGCTATGGCCCATCGCAAGTCCGTTGGCAGATGCAGTGCAATATGCTCCGCCGTCATTAGACCGGTATATCCTATAAGTGCGCATTAGATGAGGGCTCACGCTGGAATACTGCGGTGTTTCATTACCAACATACCGGTTGCCCCAAATAAGACAAGGTCATACTGGCGATGGTGCTTCTTGAAAGACATGGTCCGGACGTTTGCGTAGACCCGGACAGAGCTGAACATAGGGCGGTGCAGGGCAACCTGAGAACACGTAGGTCGGTACTAGTCTAGGTATGTGTTGTTTATCTCAAGAAGATTGGTGATTTCATCGTTTGGAAGTTAGTACTAACTGCCTACCTAGCTTCAAACGTTAAGTGCTCGGAAGGAGCACTTGAATACATGGTGGCGACTAGTTGACTTTTTTATGACATGCACATGAAGGGTCTCGGCCCCAGTCAGCATCCCTCCCTTCAAATACCATGTCCCACGCTAAGGCAGCCGGGGACAGGAAACTCCCGATGTGGGCCCACGAATGGCTGTGAACGGAGCCGGTCTTTGCCTACGATGGGAATAACCGCCGTCCGTGCTTCGGTAACAGATCTCCAGAATGATATAAGCTCCCGGGCCGCCGTGTTTCTTCAGCACCCATACGCCACGGATGGCGCCGCGAGAGGCCTATAATGGTTAAGCGGTCGGGGCGATCTCCGTATAGGACGTTTTTGCCGCCATACTCCTTACGCCTCGGTCCCTATGTTTCCTCATCCCTAAGTTTCCTCATCGGCGTTGTCCCCTTCTTGTAGCATTTCTTTTAACCCACCAGGCGGTGCCGAGAATTAATGGCACACGTAATGGCGCACTTCTCGTAGGACTTTACAATTCAGGATTTTATGTAAGTGGAAAAACTGACCTTCAGAAAATATCGCTTTGTGAATGTTCGGCTGTTGTTTTATTGTACCATCTTATTTATAGTTTTGTTTTCGCAATATTTGTTGTTGGTTGCGTCTGTTTGTAATGCGATATAAAAAGTCCGTCAGTAATTTCGGCACCGCCTGCCCGCCCGCGCCTGACAGTCACAACGGGACGCGACGGAGGCTTATTGGGCCGGACATTGCTCTGGCATTCTCACCACTCACAAGGCCCTCTGTCGGTTTCAGCACAACTGTAGAAACGTGGTGGGTATGTCAATCTTTACGAATCCATTAGCTCGAATGGAGAGTGAGCATTGTCACTTACTCGATTCCGTATAATGTTCACATTGCTCCTGGAGAAGACAACCAGAGCTAAATCTAAGTTCCCATACCAAGTGACAAACACCTGCCCCGCCGCGCTACCCGAGGTATAAAAGCGACTTGCAGAAAGGTGGTCTGAGCGCTTCGGTTACCATTCTGCTAGGCCACTCAACATTTTACCCGTTATTCACCCGCCCCGCTGAGAATGGCCGCCCTAATCGACACCACCAAAATTTTATTGAGAAATTGCGATTAACCTTTCGCAAGCCAAACACACCACCGTCACCGTCACTACTACGACCCCCGGCATTCGCATCTCGACCGAACTCGCCCTTTACAGCCCCTCGAGTCCATCTTCCATATACTATTCAAGATGGCCAAGCGAACCAAGTAAGCTGAGATATTCCGTGCCTAGAGTTCTTGGTAATGAAAGCGTGCTAACGGTTTTGTGAATCAAGGAAGGTCGGAGTCGTAGGCAAATACGGCACACGGTACGGCGTCATCCCTTTCCGATTTGCACCCTGCTCCTCGGGCGGGATTTTCAATCTTCGTCCACGATCTACGATGTCGCTCATCGGTGGATGGGAGGGATTTCCTGACTAGCGACAAACCACGAGAAAGCCAACGTGCTCAGGAATACCCTCGCTGACTCGATTTGATGCGGACAGATATGGTGCCTCCCTGCGAAAGCAGGTCAAGAAGATGGAAATCACCCAGCATGCCAAGTACACAGTATGCGTCCCGTTATTTCATTGCATTTGAGTCTACGAGAGTACATTTCCCAGGAGTCAGGAGTCTGGAGGGGCTCTGCCTGTATCCCTGGACTACTCGCCAAATTTTCTACAAAAAAAGTACTAACGCTATATGTGCAGTGTGAGATGCATTCAGACGCTCGATGAGACTCAGTGCTGACTTTATGCGAAAGGCACCTTCTGCGGTAAGGTAACCGTCAAGCGTGGTGCCGTTGGTATTTGGAATTGCAAGAGCTGCGGAAAGACCGTCGCCGGTGGAGCGTACACGGTGTCGTATGTGCAATCGCTAGCCCTCGGGGACTGTTTTATGTTGCTAACGTCGTACAGGACCGCTGCCGCTGCTGCCATGCGATCTACGCTACGAAGACTGAGGGAGATCCAGGAGGTCTAGGTGAAGCGGTCGTTGAGGTTTTCTTGCGATTTGGTTTCGGTGTACAAGGGAAAACGGAAATTCGTGCATACCACAAAGGGTCATGACAACGATCCATTAGGTCCTGGGTCGGCATCCATAGGGTGAGATCACTCAATTGATCATCATCAAACACATGAGGAAGAAGCAGATGAGAAAATGTGAACAAGACCATCGCAATACTGGAGTGGGAGTTGAATGGGTCAATGACACTGCCGTGGGAAGAGATGTAGCGTTCCGAGGACGGCTCGAATCGATGGACCGGATCGGAATCCAAAATCACGAACGCGAAGTGCATCGGGACGGGTTTCTGGTCTGCCAACACGCATCGCCACTATTCGGAATCAAGGCGGCTCCTCGTCCATTCTAGGCAATATGAACTATTACGAGGTGACATGCGCTTCGGAAGCCTCGGCGTGGCATCCATACGCCTCTTATTACGGACTCCACGGACGAGCTACCGAACCATTTCAAGTCGGTTCATTGATTACTACCTACGTAGGGGTTGTTGTTGGCGTTCAAGGAGCTTGCAAGTCTCGCTGCCTGGCGGGACTGCTTCGCTGGGGACCATCTAGCTGGATTGACCCTCCAGGTGGCGACCTTGTATTCGAATATTGCGGTGGGCCTGTGGTCTCATCATCCTTTGTCGAGGATCGTCAAGCACCGAGTTGGACTTACCTTACCTCAGGTCAAGGAATCCAGCCCCTCCCAGGGTTCACTCCAAGACTTGGATACCCCTCGTTAGAATCAATGCTCATCGTATTACCGGCGCTTTGGACTTCCGATTATATTTCAAACTTCCTTGTTCTACACACCATAGAGCTCGGTTGGGAAGCCCCGTCTTCTTTGTTCTTTTCCCGTCCCCCTCTTAAGGTGATTGCCAATTGTATAGGTGGTCTTTGCACAAAGACACAACTCGCTTATCTGGTTGCGGTCTCCTTCGATCCCTGTCAGAGACACATTCAAATCATGCTGCTCATACTGGCCTGCACGGCTCATGATCAAAACAAACTGACCTAAATACATACCGAGGCTTCGGGGAAAGCTGCGGTCTCCGGCTTAGCTGCCATTCGCGTTGACTACATCACCACCGTGAGTAGATCGACGGGATAAGTGACTGTTTCCGATCGCGTCATCTACGCCTTCAACTAGCGTCCCCTTTCACCGATGATACACGACGTGTATCCATTTAGCTAACTGAGTGTGGACTCGAGGCACGTCCGGCTGAACAGCTCTGTCTTCGTCGCGTATAAGAATCCGGGTATAGCCCATGTTTTCTGACGCACCAGAATACCTACCAGCACCACTTGCCCAGCTGGCCTCTTCCTAGCGCCTAACGTAGAGTCTGGTTGGATACCTCCCATGAGGACCCGATTGCCCTAGGTAGCAGCATGCCCGCCCGCCGTATCCCGCCAAGGAAGAGCCAAGTCAACCTGGTCTCTCTGCATGTCCGCATAACCCACTACCTACATGCCTGTGTATGATATTAGCAGGATGGGAGACCCCGAAGGACCATTACTAGAACATTGGCCTTGTAGAGCCGATACACCCTCTGGTGACCGCATCGGGTTAGATCAGGTTGATGTTGGTATAAGACGGAACGAAGCAAAGAAGCAAACACAGTCAAAGCTCCATCCCTCGAGTTCCCATGCCTGTCTCCCCGCAGGCAAAGTCACTTCCAGCCGACCACCGTTTTCTTTCTCCTTTGGACACGATTCGTACACAACTGCTTTCACTATGTGCATGTGTACCTATGTTTTACTTGGAATACGCCAAGAAGTCGAAGTCATAGGTCGCTTACACGCCAGCTTCTGCGCTTATTAAGTACTGGAGCGGGAAGAATAGTATCTTCAAGCCAAAGGATTAGTTGGCAGTGGCGATCCCCACCTGTCAAACCACCACGAGGCTCCCTCCTGTATGAATCAACTAGAGATATGTACTTAATAAGCCAGTCACGTACATGCCCAGGTAGCCATCTAGCTACGTCGTACTGAAGGTAGGTAAGTAGGGTGACTGGTAGTCAAGACATATCACCCCTGGGATCGCTCTGCTGCGGAGCAACACCTGCACCCGATTTTGCCTTTCTCTACGGCACACCAAGTGCTTACTCACTCGCTCTACTTCGTGCTACTGATAAATATCAGAGTAACTGGACAAGCTAGAGCCCTATACCACATGGTTCGGGTTCAACGCGTGACTCTTTTGTTACGGCACAAGTAATAAGTGGTCGAGTACATACGTATGGACCTACCTAGCAGGTCTGATCTTGCTTGGCAAAAGGTTTGGGCCATTCAACTACCCGTATCTTAGACACCTATATATATATCTCTTTATCTTTGTACCTTGCAGAGCGAATTAGGAGGTAGGAATCCTCCTTTCATGTATACATCCCTTCAAGTCGTACATAACCTAATCCGCGTATAACGCAGGTATCGATTAACCCGCTTGAACTCTTGGACCAAGCTCTGGATTATCTATCATTCTCTCCAGCTGTCGGGGTCCCTACCTCTACCTACCTAGGTACGTTAGCTGCTTTATTAGGATGAATTCTATCCATCCACACTGCCCCCATTCTCAAGGAACTCTATCACCTCTTCTTATTACCTACTTACCTGCCCCTAAATCGTATATCTAGGTATAGAAATCCTAAACTCGCTCCCACATCTCCCCGCCCCCCCAAAATCGTAAATGATAAGGCTTGCCTGAATCATTCCCTCCACGTGGAGTTCCGGATATCGACAACTACCTCCTAAGCCTTTATTGCTCTCCACCTTCAAAGTTGCCTTTGAAGATTAGGTACCTCCAGCCTGCCCTACGATATTTATACGTATTTCGCAAAAATTGTCCAAACTCTGACAACTTCATCCCAACCGACACAAGTCAGCAGTCCGGACCACCTGCAACTTTGAAAGGGGAAAAGCTACGTACTTGACACGAGTCTTGTCTTGACCCAATCTCTTCTCCGTCTTGCAAGCTCCGACCTTACACCTGCAACCACCGCATTTCATCTGTCGATCCCACTATCTCTTCCCCCCCCCATACCACTACCACTACTGCTGCTGCTGCTGCTGCTGCTGCTACTACTACAACTGCTATTGACGTACGTACCATAACACCCCGTTCAATGTTGTTTATCCACCCCCAGCATACCTAGATGTGCTGCTCCATCTAGTATTATGTATTGCATTGCGTTGTGCAACTCTCAACCCATTGTACATGGCCCAATAGCCATGGTTGAAAGTTATTGCCTATTCTAGTACCCTATATAACTTGACTAACATGACATCGTCATTTAGCAGCCGATCAATCACAAACCATCTGCTACACTACGCGCATACATCACTGCAGTGCTTCATATAGTACTTCTCTTCAAAGTTTGTGACTGTAGAGTCTGTTGTTGTAGTCAGTCAGTCCGACCATCAACCACCAACAACCCGTCGACGCCACCGCCACCAATCATTAACTCGGCCACCCTTCAAGTTTGTTGCCTCTCACCTGCAACAGAACTCAATTATCCGCGACTCGAAATTCAATTCGATATATATGTTCCCTTACCAGATTCGACATTTTAGAACATTTTGCCCTGATGGCTGATCAATGCATCGTCTGCCTGGAAAACCTAGAGGCCGAGCTATCTCCCCTTTCGACCCTACAGCTGCCTCCCGCGGCATCCTCCTCGGACCTTGATGGCTTGCACTTGGAAACTCCTACAAGCGATGAGGCTGGAAACACGACGCCTTCTTCAGGACAAGGCCGACAACCAGACGACACGGCCAGTAACAATGTAGACCTGGGTGCTGACCGTATCGCCCACGAGCACCACACGATCGCTGTTATTGATGCATGCGGTCATATGTTACATGATGCCTGCTTAAAAGAGTGGACTGGGAAGGCAAACAGTTGTCCCATATGTCGGCAAGCCTTCCACTTGGTCCATGTGTACGATAAAGTTGGCGGTAAGTCGGAGTGCATCATCTCCGTTTCCGTGAGCTAACAGTCGTTCTGCGAGCAGGCCCGCGGATATCGTCGTATGACGTCCAAGACAAAAAGCAAGTCGCCGAATTCGACCCCCAGGTTTGGCTAGACGAAAACCCAGAAGAGGAAGAGGAAGCGAGACCGTGTCCTATTTGCAGCCGTTCTGATCACGAAGACGTCCTGCTGCTCTGTGACAGCTGTGATGCAACCTATCATACTTATTGTGTCGGCCTCGACAGCGTCCCTCGTGGGCACTGGTTTTGCATGGAATGTTCCGAGACTGCAGCCGAGCTGCTGGAGGCCGAACTCGACGACCCCGATGGCGATCCGACGGGCAGACTTGCTGGGTTCACTGAGCATAGGTCTCCCTACTTGCCACGCACTCAGGCCACTATGAGGCGCGCACGTCGACGTGCTCGCTCGGACGAGTGGCAGGGCGCCTGGGGACAAATCGCAGGCCGTGTTTGGGACGCTCTGAACATCGACCTCGATGGTCACGATGACGATGAGGCACTGCAGAATTACAGGCGTTCGCAGCAACGTCGGGAAAGAGAGCGGCGCGAATATCAAAGGTGGCAACAACGCCTCAGCATCGCAAGTCGCCTCGGAGCGCGCGATGTATTTGCGAATAATCTACCAAATGTGCTCCCCCAACCCGTGACACAACAACCGCCGCCACCCCCTCAGGAGACGCCAGAGGAGAGACAGGCCTGGGGGGCGCTGGAGAAGGCCATGGATGCGGCGGCACCGAATCGCTCGGGATCAAACCATCGGAAGCGCAAATCCCGCTCCATTACAGCGTCCCCAGTCGAACCATCTCAACCGGAACGCAAATTAAAGCGACCCCGTACAAGACGCGTTCCTACCCAGAGTGAAGCTTCTTCCTCCAAATCACCCGCTATACAAGTTAATGGCCCCCCTCAGAATGGGTCTAGCTCGAGCCACGCTAACCATACATCAAATGGCCAAAGCGAAGAGGCGCCAACCTTCCTCTCGTCGCTGCTAAGAGAAGTCGAGATGTCCCCATCGTCTGACGACGAGAATATTCGAGCGCTCTTCGGACCGTCTAGAGGCGGCCCGGATCCATCGTCTCCCGTGACCTCGCCGTCGCCATCGGCTCACAGCAGCCCGCGAGCACTTTCGACGACACCTCCTCCGCGCGGGATCAACGATCGCCCAGGCTCGCCGCTCTCCCTCACTTCGAGAATTGAGCCCATCTACCCTCCAGCTAACTACTCACCTACTCGTAACGGGGCCGATCACAGTGATTCTGAACAAAAAGGCCGACCGCAACGCAATGCTCCTGCAGTCCGCACCCTGGAAATCCGTCAGCCACGACCCCGTCGTCAAGATGCAGTCAATGTCAGTGTCAACCTCGCCCGCTCGCAAGAGACGTCGCCTACACGGGCTTTACCCTTCGAGATTAAGGAGAGTGTGAGCGGTATCGTCAAGAACGCCCTTAAGCCGCATTGGAAATCGGGACACATCACGGCAGATCAGTACGCATCCATAAACCGCGATGTGAGTCATAAACTCTACGAGGAAGTCTCGGACGCGGAGTTGAGTGATGACGTACGGCATCGTTGTGAGGAGATTGCTACCGCGGAGGTAGCAAAGGCCATCACGGATCTTGGGACATGAACTACCGGCCGAGATTACCACCACACTATCACGAGGGTATGAGAGCAGGAATAGACGATATCGGCATTTGTATGGCGTTCCTTGGCGAAATGAGCTTCACGGGCCGGTTGGGTAACCCGGCGGTTTGTCATAGAATCCAATATACCCTGGGAAGGTCTGCTTCATATACGCGGTTGCAGCATTTCGCATACACGTTCTTCTCGCATATTTCAGGGCGTTCGGTTCTAGGCACGCTCGTCGGACAAGCCCTTCGATCAAGATCAAGGCCGTTTGTAGGAGCATGGATATTTCTAGAGGTTTTGGGGTTTTGATTAGATAGACCACTTCGGTACGGGCAACGCTTCAAGGGCGCTCTAGGTAGCGGATCTGGAAAGCATCAGACATGTATCACCTCATGCATGGCAAGAAAGTGCGCGTATGGGAGGAAAATGATAGGAATTGATAATTGGCACACAAACTACTTCGCCTGCTCACAACGAGTCCTGACAGCTGGAAGCAAAACGACTCGCGGCTCCTGCTTTCGGTGCCCTGCAACAGTGCTAACATCTCTACCATGGCTTTCTTACCCCATGCGTCATCCTGTCATATTGATATCTGGGCTTAGTGAGGATCTGGCAAGACTCAAGCACTGTTGCGTAGGCGCTGGGAAAAGTGCAGAAGAACGACTAAGATGATGGTAGCCGGACCCACGAGGTTTTCAAGGCAGGAAAAAGATAGTTCGGCAGGCCTGCTGGGCACTGACCAAGCTGTCGGGTTCTTCGTACTTCCCACTGCGTCCCTGGGCCTAGCTGAAAACTTGCGATGACCTACCTTGAGGAGGTGAAAGAGATGCTACTCGGAAGGCGAGAGCCAGGTAGTGTTCACAGAAGTTAGGAATTCACGTGCGACATGGCTATAATGGAATTATATTCTATTATCACTCTGTCCCTCCCTCATATGGCAAGCAAGCTCGGGGGAGAGGACGATGAAATGTTAGCAGTATCTATCTAACAGCAACCCCGGAAATAAATGCAGGTACCGCTAGCGAAAAAGACTGCGATCGAGAAAGCCTCTTCCTCTCGGCACGACTAAATGATCGGGACATCCTGGGACGAAGGAATTTCCTACGGACTGTCTCGATGATAAGGAATGGTGCCTCTGATGAGATTATGAGAAGAGAAGAGAGAAAATGTATCACAAGCTAATAAGTAGTTAAATCTTTTCTCATGGCGGGTCGAGGGTGCCTGGTGGCTGTGCGCGGATGGGGAGACACTGTGGCTAGTTGCCGTAGCGCGGTGGGTCTCGAAGAGTTTAAGGAGAGGAGCGAGTCTCGATCCATACATACATAGTATATGCTCTGTAATGGAGCTCCGTCGCTTGTAGAGTTTTGGGCTCTTTCCATATTTCACATGATTCCACGTCGCCTTCTGCTCTGAGTTATGTAGAGGTAGGTCTAAGACGCCTTCGATATTCTCACCGCCGCCAGGCCGCGATAATCAGAGACCTAACCTGGGGGCTCTAATTATCGTCATACTCTCCTCTGCCGGCTTTGGCTAGGATATGCCATGGTAGATGCAAATCTGGGGTGTTATAAATACTTGAGAATGTGCCCATGAGGAGACCGGGAGTCGCCACAGTCACGATATGGGTGGTATTTATACCTTGCTAACTGCTTCCGTTACAACCAAATCCTGAACTGCGCAGTTGCATACGGCTGGAGCCCGTGTAGTAGCCCTAATGGAGAAGACCCTCGGCTGGCCTGGGGTTTGGGGATGAGCGCTTGCGTCATGCGAATAGTCAGCAGGGGCTAGCCTTATAACATTTACTTATTTTCGGGGCATCTTGTAGTCGTTAGCAAGCAATACAAACCATGTAAGCAATGTACAGACAGAGTACCGGCCGACGTATTCGACTCGCGGCTTGATTCTCCACGGATGTCGTTCTCCGCTGTGATATAAGCTGTGGCTTGCAATTCAACAAGGGGGGCGGAATGACTGAGCAAGTTGTTACACAGGCCACCATATATGCCTCTCATTACGTCTTTACTTGGCTGGCAGCCAATTTCGGAAGTGCCGTCGGTGTTTGAGTTATTATCCATGCTGAAGGCGGTAGTCAGCAAAAGGGGCACATGTAGGAAGGATACGGCATAGTGAAGGGGGTGATCATCTGGAGAATCAGTATCTGCAAGAGAGCTCGGGCACCGTGAGAGACATTTAAAGCATGTCAACCGCCCAAGCAATGGGAAACAGCCGCCAGTGGGTAACTGGCAATGGCCTGGTTCTTCAATTAATGTAATACTTGTATTTACCGGCTTCCACATACCACACGTGGACTCTGGCTGAACATGGTTGCCTAGGCTGCAAGGGCTTCCAAAGAGCCTCGTCCCTGTGCATCCCAGTAGAGTTCGGCCCACAAATGCAGAGAGTTACTGCAGTCTGCTAATAACTACTTATTCTCCGTCTCGGGAATGTGACAGATTCCAGTTGGCTATTGACAGCAAATAATACTTTGATTCCACTCACCGACGCCCCTGAATGCCAGGTGTAGGTGATTTTTCAATTCCAGCTTTCCAGCTTCGGAACTATCGCCAAAGAGTCACGACCACCGTGTTTCGTTCAAAGCTAGTCTTCTCAGTAAGTGGCGGCTAGTCTCTGAACAAGATATTGGCCGCTGTTGATACCCTCGTACTTCAGATCCTTCTCACTGGCATATGTGCCCGGGATAGCTGCGATGTAGCTCTTGAAGTTAGGGTTGCAGAAATAGCTTCAGGCAAGTTAGCTTCCGTCCCACATCAAAGAGTCACGGCCTACTCACGCAATGCTATATCTAGCCGGGTGAATAGGGCCGTCGCCGCTTGGGGGCTCGACCACGCGATGGATAGTGCTCTTAATCATATCATTACTCCATCGCGCCAGTAAGTCGCCAGCGTTAACCACACATGTATCTTCAATTGGTGTGGCATCAACAAAAGCACCATTTGGGCTTTGAACTTGAAGTCCACCTCTAATACACGGAATTAGCGCCCCCACATCAAGGCTGCTTATCGGATTTGAACGCGTGTCTTCACAAGATATAAAATCACGAAAAGACACCTACGAGCCAGCTGAAATGTGAGATGGCCGAGGAGCGTTTGAGAAGCTAAAAAAGGTTCTTCTTACCTGGAGTCCTGGAAAAGGAGGGTGATGGAGCCGTAGTCGCTGTGTGCGCCAGCCCTCACCTGCCCAGGGTTCACCTTAAACACCTCCTTATTAACCTCAGGGTAATGAAGCAAGCGCAGAGTGTTGTCACCCTCATCCGTAAACTTGTCGAACCACGACTCGTCGATACCCAGGCCGACGGCAATAGCTCGCATGACTTCCATGTGCAGCTCTTTGCACTTTGTATGGAACTCCGTCATCGTCTCCTTAAACCCAACCAACTCGCCAGTCTCTTCCGGCCAATGGTTCGGATGCCCCTCCTCACCTTCCCGGCCAATTTCAAAGCTCTCTTTCAGGTCTGGCACAGCTTCTCGCAGCTTCTTCACCTCCTCGATATCTGCCAACTTCGTGGTCTTCTCCCGTCCAAGGGCCGAGTAACCTCGGTTTGCTTCAGGTGTCGTCCAGCCGTGGGACATTTTAGTCTCCGTGGGGAGTCTGAAGTACTTGACCGACGTCTCGAAGACGTGCTTGCGGAACTGGGGCGTGATAGGCAGGCCCTTTAGGTAGATGAAACCCGCAGTCTGAAAGCCATGGAGAATTGCCTTCGCTGTTTTCTTTCGCTGCTCAGGGTTCCCGTTCAAGAACGCGGAGAAGTCAATCAGCTATTCGCAGTCAGTCATTCGGCAGGCATGCTACGCCGAATATATGCGTACCGGGATAACAAGACCGTCACTATTCACTGCAGCAGCCTCCATACTTGCTAGAGAACTAGAAAGTTGGATACACTTGATAGTATAACTTATAGGTAGGAGGACGATATCACACGACGTCGGGGTTGTGACCTGAAACCACGGTAATGGCAAAAGCGATAGAGAGTGCGTTTGTAACTTTCACAGTCAGGACGAGCGACCGCGAACTCGCCAGTTCCAGTGTTGAAAAAGAGCTGCACCCAAGAAGGATTTCCGTTAATGTGCGGCGACGAACGGAGACCGCCCACGGAAACCTTATATGGGAGCTACCGGCTTGGTCTGGACCTCGGATATTACGATACCTCTACGATGCGACCGAGACAAGGGGCCAAAGAGGTGATGGGAATGTTGATAGGCTGTAGATGGATATCGAGTATATCTGTAGCTGGTATATACAACGCGCGGGCCGCTTGACCGTAGGGAAACTGGAGATGACTCTCCAATTCTTCCATATAATAAAACGTGGAACGGTATCTCTTGATAAAAGTTGATGGTCATACACGTGTCTAAGAGAACCCCGCCTTATAGATAAGGGGGGGGCAAGTTGTGGGGTAAGATAGGCTGAAGAAAGGGGGGGTTGGGGGGGACAACCTTGCATGCGG
Organism: Monosporascus sp. MG133; assembly: GCA_004155925.1. NCBI lineage: Eukaryota > Fungi > Ascomycota > Sordariomycetes > Xylariales > Monosporascus > Monosporascus sp. MG133. The sequence continues at coordinate 40,443 of QJNX01000150.1, read as the reverse complement.
GGTCAGTTGATTCGGGGAAAGCTACTCGATGTAGTAGGTATACGTTGAATCTTTCGGCTGAGCCCGCTTTCCTTACGTCTCACTCCCGTGTAACGAACCTGATATACCTTGCGGAGACGGCAGTACTCTATATCTGAGTGAGCCCTGGCGATCCCACTCGCTACCAATAGATGGCGGATGATACTCGCTGCCATCAGGAAGTCCTCCTAGTGTTTTACTCATTCTGCCATTACGGTCATCCCCCTCGACTACCGGCAACATGGAGCACCCTACATTCCGTATCGTAGACGTCCATACCCATATGTACCCGCCCGCGTACATTCAGATATTAGAGTCAAGGAAATCTATACCACTCATCCGGAGGTTCGCCGGCGCCAAGGATCCCCGATACATCATCCTACCGGCGGAAGCCGAGGCTCTTGACAAGTCTAGCGAAGATGCAAGTCCGTCTCTGCTCCCTGGCCGGCCTGTAACCAGTCATTACTCTTCGCTTGCCCAGAAGCTCCATTTCATGGACACCCACAAGATCGACATATCCGTCATCTCACTGGCAAACCCCTGGCTCGACTTTGTGCCTTCGGAACAAGCCGGCGAGACGGCCAAGTCGGTAAACCAGGAGTTCTCCAACATGTGTGCAGAAGTCCCTGGGCGTCTTTACTTCTTTGCTGCACTCCCATTGACCGCGCCTCCTGAGACGCTGCTTGCGTCCATCGGCCATATGAGGGGTCTGATGTACTGCAGGGGCGTCATTCTGGGCACCTCAGGGCTAGGAAAGGGTCTCGACGACCCTGCCTTGATACCGGTCTTCAGAGCTTTGGCAGCCAATAAGCTGACTATTTTCCTCCATCCACACTACGGATTGCCGAGTGAGGTATGGGGACCGAGGGCGACGGAAGAGTATGGTCACGTGCTCCCTCTCGCTCTGGGATTTCCGATGGAGACGACGATTGCTGTTGCTAGAATGTATCTAGCAGGCGTCTTTGACCAGGTGCCGGATCTCAGGATGCTGCTGGCCCATAGTGGAGGAACACTGCCGTTCTTGGCAGGGAGAATCGAAAGCTGCATCGTGCATGATGGTCATTTGGTAAGGGAAGGAAAGGTCGGACCGGCCCGCCGTACGATATGGCAGGTTCTGAAAGAGCAAGTTTACTTGGATGCTGTTATCTATTCCGAGGTGGGACTTAAGGCAGCGATCGATGCCAGCGGAATTGACAGACTCATGTTTGGAACAGACCACCCGTTCTTCCCGCCTCTGACCAGTGATGAGCAGGGCGAGTGGGAAAGCATGACGTGGAACTCCGAGGCAGTGAAGAAGGCCCTGGGAGACTGTAGCGATGCTGCCAAAGCCGTTATGGGCAGCAACGCAATCGAGGTTCTCCGCTTGTACGAAACCAGCGAGGAAAGTCAAGCTCCTAGACAGCCACGAAGTCGGGATTAACAACTAGAACCAGCGCAGCTTGGTGCCGCGACCAGTTTCCTGGGGGGGGGGGGGGGGGAGGTTTGAGTCTATAATACCTAGTCTGCCGTGGAATAAAATACACACAGTTCGAGGACCCAGCCACAGATATACCATAGCTGAATTAGTACAATCGTGCACATTGAAACTGAGGTCAAGAAATAATCAATACTATGTTTCCCACATCTGGAGAAAGGAGTACTGAATATTCGCATAAACAATGTTATGCAATAACGTTAGGCGATAAAATCCAACCTGTGCAGGGACCACCTTAGCGGACTCTCAATCCATACATGCCTCCCCAAGGTATGTATTACCTACAAAGTACTGAACATCGCTAACTCGAACACTTTCGACGTATTCCCACCTACTCACTTGTTGAAATAGATTTCATCTTCCGCCGCTTCCGGCGTACTAAATCCTGCCGCCCATAATGGATAATAAATCGGACTTGCTACAGTACGCACGCGACTTCGCGAACCAAAACGAGGATCTGTATGCGTTGCTCGGAGTCGACGCCACAACCCCCAAAGAGGACATCCATCGCGCATGGTGAGTACGGAGTCTTCTTCTGTTGTCCTCGATCTCGGGGTTTCCTCTTCCTCGGCCACAAAATACTAACGCATCTTTGGTCCCTAGGCGCAAAAAGTCCCTCAAGTACCACCCAGACAAGGCCGGAAAGGACTTCGACGCGACGAAATGGCAGCTGTTCGAGCGGGCGCGGGACGTGCTCTCGGACGCCGACGCGCGAGGGGCGTACGACAGCGCGCGCTCTGCCGCGCTTCTGAGGGAGGCGCAGAGGCAGGCCATGGATGCGAAGCGGCGGCAGATGATCGAAGACCTGGAGGCGCGAGAGCGAGGCGTCAAGCGGCCCCGCAACGACGACGAGGCGCGCAGAAAGAACGCGATGTCAGAGGAAGAGAAACAGCGGCTGGTCGCGGTCGGACGCAGGAGAATGGAGGAGAGACAGCGCCAGATGAGAGAGGCTGAGGAACGTGAGAGACAACGCGACCTTGAGAAACAGAAGGAGAGAGTGCTGCAGCAGGGGCACCGATCAAAACACGACGCCGTTGATGGAGAGGACGACACTACTCCCGACGTACCGGCAGCTGAAGCTCTAGGCGGAGATCAATACGACCAGAAGATCGCCGATCTTGAGCGGCGGCTGCAGGAGTCGCGGGCAAGGAAAGCCGCAAAGAAGGCGCGGAAGAGCGGCGCCGTGCCGGAACCACCACCCCCACGGGCGGCCGGGTCGATGAAAGAGGCTCAAGACACACCCACTCAAGATCCCGGAGTCACAGAGTTGAAGGCTGACCATAAGAAGGGCACCCCACCACCATCCAAAGCGTTCTCGTTTTCCGCGCCGAGATCCACGTCTTCGGCGGCGGCAGCAGTGACTGGCCCCCCGCGTGTCAAGGGCGACTTCTCGTCGACGATGGCGAGACTACGTGCGGCTCAGGCCGAGAAAGAGGCGAGGAAGAAAGCCGAGGAAGAAGCCGCAGCCGCTGCTGCCGGGTCTGCCGGTCAGTAGATAGCTCAATCAGATATCCTTGATTATGATACCCCTTCGACAGAGTTGCGAAACGGAGCACCAGAGACATAGGAATCCTTCATGTGCAAGAACTTCAGCGTAGTGACTGGCTCGTGGGTTCGTAGAATACATTGATTGAGTGGCCTGGAGTGGTTATGCCTCTCGCGAAGATGTTCTATATGGCCATCTAATTCTGCGACAAGGTCCCGCGATAGTCACATCCCAGGCGAGAACATGCAGGATTCGTACCACTGCAGCGAAGAATGGAGTGAGTGTTTTCATGTTCTCGGCGTTGCTCGCCAGACGGTTCGTAGCACACCCCCAAGAAGTTTATCTGCACCGTACGTACGTTGCTCATATAGCGCATTTTGCTCGTAGGACGCAGCCCGACCGAGAAACAGACTATGACAACTTAGTGTGAAGTATTACTTTGATCCAGTCTGGCCCTTAGCCACTCGGGCACGAAAGCCTTCACCTTGACCGCCTTCCCGCCCTCTCCTCCCTCGTCGGCATCCAGCCTCATCTCGAACTCGTCATTGGGGTCGAACGGCGCGGTCGCCGTCTCGCCCGGCAGCTGGATGTCCGTCATGACCTGCAGCCGGCACAGCGCCAGCCCGATGTTGCCCACGCCCCTGAGCCAGTTCCCGGCGCTGCGCCCCTTCTTCCCGTGCCGGCCGATGGACAGGCTGGCGGGTATGTTCTCAGCCGCCAGCGCCGGGTCCTGGGCGGTGGCGGCGGCGTCGGGCTTGTACTCGAGCTGCCGCGGCTCCGCCTCGTCCTCTCCGTACAGCACACAGGGGAGGATGCGCTTGCGCACGACGCCGCGGTGCTTGGTCCGGATCGTCAGCTCCTGGCCGACGTAGCAGCCTTTGCGGAAGTCAATGCCGCCCATCAGGTCCATGTTGGACTCGAGCGGGAGCGCGCCCCCTCGGAGTATCTCGTCCTGACCCTCGGGCACACCCAGCAGATAGCGCCGGATCCGATAGGCCGTGTCGTCGCTCTGTTCTAGATGAACCTGCGGTCCGGACGGCCTCGTGCTGACGACGCGATATCCCAGCCCGGGCGCCCTATTATCCTGCAGAACTACAGCGCCTTCCTGGTCGAGAGACAGGAGTGCCGATGCCTCCAAGTCGTTGCTCCCTTTACTGTCATCCCATACCTGCCATACGGTGCAATGGTGCTCGTCTAGGGCCTCAATTTTGAACTTGCTCCGCAGCATGTAGCGCTTGAGGTGCTTCATCAGTGCGTCCAGCTGCGGCGCGTCGACCTCGATGATAAACGCATGATTAGCATCTAGGGTCGGGTCTCCCGCTGCGACGCCTACGCGCAGGGTGTCCGGGTAGATGAAGACGTCATGCAGCACACGGCCGGTGGCGTTCAGGAAGCCGCTGTAGAATCCCTGCTCGCGGTTGAGGATAGAGGAGGTGATGATGCCCTGGAGGAACTTGGGCGCATCGACACCGCCGATGGAGATTAGACGGCGGGAGGTGAGACGCGCAGAGCCTGATTTGGGCGGTGGTGGAAGGTGCGGAGCGGAAGAAGTAAAAGAGGCATAACTGGGCGGCTGCCGTGCGGCGGCGTAGGAGAAGGCCGGTAAACATTGCGGCGTCCGGCACGACGGACAGACAAACCAAGACCGAGCCTTCAGACTCGCTGTCGGCCTTGCGACGCGCCGAGGGAGGGTCTGCATAGTTTTGGACTAAACAGATTGGGATATAAGGCTGATAGTTAGGATGGGGTAGAGGTATACAGGATTGGCTGGCGAGTAGCTTCTGTAGTGATTCTACTCATTGTCAATCTCCGATCTCCGAGAGGGTATCGCCGTGTTCGCGGCTACGGATCGGATCAGATATATGGTGATGGTGATGTAAGTTGTATTGCCTAGTGGGCCTCAGGTCAGGGTCTGAGATTACTTGAGCCGCACAGCAACCCCCCCACATGCCACCATATCGATATCAATTGGTATCCGGCACCTCAAAGCTGCAAAATCCGAAACCCCTCTTCGAGTTTCGTTTGCTCGTCACCTACGGAACATAAAAAATGTGCATGTCATACTTCTCGATTGCTGTGTGGGCATTATACAGTAGACCTTGGGTACTAAGTAGGTATGAAAGTATGTTCACATACACAAGTATTTTTGACTATTTCATAAATGCATATATTTTAATAACTGGATCCGGCGGAGTATAAGCATGGATATGAAGACAACCTCCCACGGCTGACACAAGTATAGGTGAAATGTATACGTTGTCCGGCCGCAACAGTTATCTTGATTAACCAACCGTACAGAGTAACCCTGAATTTCTAGCCGGGACAGGAGAACACTGCCTTGTACTTTGTATGCGATCCAATATCTCGACAGCAACGTATTCAAGCAGAGGGTGGGAAATGGATATGTAGCTAGGTTAGGTCGCGGAGTATAGTGTAGAATTTACGTAGTAATGGATGATAGGAGTGTGTGCTGGACAATCTCGGCATCACCTCGTTGCAGCTTGGCGGCGGGTTCGCAAAAAAGTCGAGGCCCTTTTTGCGATCGGGGCCGGCTGCAAGCTCAGCCTTTCACAACCCGGATGATTCATCCGCGCAGCTCGTCGCTACTGTACCTCACCGCAATTCTGCCTTCGTCTGCCTCATAGACACACAGACACACACACACGCACACGCACTGTCGACGCACGCGCTTGCGCCAGGCTGGCCAGGCCTCTGTTCTGTTCTGGCGGTGGAGGGCCGGTGACCCCACCGCTGCCGTGCGAGGGGACCTCACCATTTAAACTTCGAATGCAACCAACCAAGCGGCCTGGAAAATGGGCCTCTAAGACTAGGACGAGGTGGCTGCTGCCACTCTAATGTAAGCTAACATTCATTCTTCGCTATTTACCTAGGTAGGCAGTTAAGCAGATGGGCGGCGGCGCTCGAGGAGTACCGTTATCTGTCGCGGTTGGCATCGCCGGGAGCATAGGGTAGGTAAATATTTGATTATTGGTCCCTGAGTTATATCACGGGGGACAGCTTGCCTGATTCAGGCCTTGGTGCCCTACGAGTCGTGAAGTGCCCCAATGTGACTACATCCGCGATTCTCGATGTCGACTTGATGACGGTAGGACGACATCTACTTGCGACAAATGAACGACCGTTATGTGATCACTAAGAGTTTATTCGTCTCAGACCCCTCTTGATATCTGGTTGTCCGCAAAGATGCCAGCTCGTTCTTTAGAGTAGGTTCGCTTCGCCTCTAATCTGTTGTCGTGCGCTTGACGGTAGGTATGCGTTTCGCTGGCATCCATCTCCGCCACCGATCCCACAGATACAAGGCAGCAGCCTAGCAACGATGCACCTTCGTCCGAAGCTTGCATTCTACATCCTAGTGTATGATTCCGCCTCACACACTTGAGGGCGAGATTGCAACCAAACGCTTCGGGGTGTTGGCGGATCGGTGATCACATGTCCGGTGCTGTCTTGTACAATACGTGTTTGGTGCGGTCAGGAGCGGTAACGAAATCATCAGAGCGACATCCGAGGGTGCGAATAGCGTAGCCCTGGGGGTGACACCACGTTCGCGGTCATCTCAGTAGTATGGATCTTCTCGCGCGAAGTGGCTACCCCGATTGCTTGTGCGCAACGCAGTTCGACCCCTTTTCGGGCTGGGTGGTGCAATGACTGGATGCTATGCCGGCTCTGAGATAGTATAACAATATAGACATCTGTTGGCAAGTAGCTCTCAGATGGATAGGATGGGGGCGCGCTCCATCGTCTGTCCTCTATCCCCTCGCAATTCCTTACGGCATGCAAGATGCAACAGTTATTCTGGGGAAGCGACACTTGTCTCAACTAAGCCGATTCACTTCCGCTCCATGTCATTGAGGCCAATTAGGAGAGAAAAGAGGGGTGCATGCAATCAAACCTTGGACATCTTGACCACGCATCGACCACGCATCGACCACAGTTTCCTGAGGTTAGGTTTATCAGGTTAGGTATGGTTTTAGGGAGATCAATGTAATAAGGCTGCCTGTCATCTTTGTGGGGATGCGCTAAACTGGCGGAATGAGAGCATCGCGGCGTATGATGATTGGACGCTTAACGGGGAAGATGTGTTAACTGTCACTGACGCCAATGGGCCCAGAGGCTTGGGTGAAACCCAGAAAGAGGTTCAAAAAGCAAAAGTTACCTGTCAGCCGACAATTTGAACGATTGGCTGCAATTTCATCACGTCTATCCGCCGCAACCACAGTCAGCAGCATCCCCAGGGCATGATTATTATCAGGGTACGGAGAAGACCCCTGCAGTCCATCAGTCAGCTGCGTTGGGACCCGGGCGGCATGCGGATTGGGTGTCGAGGCGAGCTACGGTTGATCGCAGGGAAGCCCCTGGTCCCCAATTTGTCAGGTACTCACTGCCTGTCTCCTTGTACCTCGAAAGTTTTAAGCAAATTAGATGCTCGTGGGATTCTCCCCCACGTCAGAGACCTTCGGCGATGTCACGGGTTTTGCGGCGGTGCGACCGGGGTTTGGTCATCTGCCCGAGGCGACATCCAGTCTTTACTCCCTGGCGGGGACGGGTGATAAAATTTTAACGATGAGACTGGTCTCTCGAATCTTGATAGATCTTAGTCTAGTACCGTTGGAGTCGCGGTCCCTAATCAAAAACCAATGACCATTGCTAATAAATCCCGGTGTCATCGATTTGTTCGCTATCTCGCAATATGAAGAGATAGTCGAACCGAGGTTATCATGACTCAATGGCCTCTTGAGATCTCCGAAGCACCGAGAAGGAATTAGAAACCGGACAGATGAATAATTCACCTGCAAGGTTGGCTGCCTACGTAGTAGTCAGTTGCTCGGCATCTTGGCTTCGTTGACCTTGCACATGATGACTCCGGATGATACACACGTATGCCTCCACACTCAAAACACACCGCATTGTCGTTATGACATTCAGGAAGTTGTCTTTGAATCATCCTTTTTATTCTTTCAATGCTGCTCGATATTGTATAGTCGCCTTCATCACTGATACCTATGCAGCTATGCTTGTAGATAAGATATTTGACTATGGCCTGGTGTGCAGCCTGTTCCACTCAACCTTTGAGTCCATAGGGCTATCAACAAAATGCTCCGAAGACAAGGGAGCGGATTAGAAAGAGGCACATTCCAGGCCCCACTGGCAAAATCTGATTATTCGCTTTCCCGATAGAGCAATGCCGCAACAATTCCGCCAATGATAAAATTCCTGAGTGGTGACGTCCTCCTGGCAAGATCCATTAAGGACCACCGATTCAGCATCTGGTATCCCTTGTATTGCCGATTCAATAATAATGAAACAAGTTGTAGAAAAAAATTCGCTCGCGCTCGTGTGATGCCCATGATGCCATTGATGTCCGCCAATAGTGGTATTTTACTAACGCCGCCCAGATGCAGAGAGAAGAAAGTATTGTTCGGTGAGCCAGACCCAAAACGCGTGAAGTAAATCAAGAGAGGTTATGCCGGATAACATTTAGTAGGCCGGTATTGACGGGACCATTGGTGCTGAATTCCTTGGAGGTAAATAGAAACCTTCGTTGTAGAACTCCGTGTTCTGGTCTTCCTCTTCTTCTTCATGCGTCGAGTCTAGGCACTTTGTTGCGACGGTTGGTTCTCTCTGCTTCTGCGAGAATGACGGTATTGATGCAGTTGGCGGCGACGGGGGCATCGACTCGTCCTCTGAAGAATCCGAGTCGTGTTCGAGTTCCGGTGGTGATGCCGAGTGGGACGGTGATCGTGTGAGGGTTAAGGAGTCGTAGTCTTCCTCTTCGTCATCATCCTCGAACTCGGCATCCATAGGTTGTAATATCGGAGAAGGCGGGACAACTAGTTTGGAAGGTATCCTGCTAAGCGGCATTGGTACGGCATCTTCCATCTCAATGTCATCGTCCGAGTCCAAGTCGCTGTCCGAATCCGACGACTCGGCGTCCCAGTCCTCCTCTCCGACAAGGGAGTCGACCCATTGTACATGTCTCTCCTCGGCCTTGCCCGAGGCCGGGGAGGCTCCTCGGACGGATTGTGTGAACCAGCTCTCCTGTTCCCGTTCGGCATCCGCAAGATCAAGCATAAGCGAGTCCAGTAAATTCGCGTGACCGACTAGGAGGCGGAGGTTGTGATCGGGACGGGCAGCCTCGTGTGAGAGCTTAGCCCGCGCCTTGTGGGCGAGGAAGTACGTCTGAGTGATGGACATTGTCCTCTTCTGCGGAGCAAACGCTACTCTGTGAGGCGGAGGTGAAGAATCAGGATGTGATGATGTGACTGCGGAAACCATCGTGTATTGCAATGGTAATAGTTGTTGGTCTGTGTTGTTGTTATATGGTGAAAGAACGAGCAATGATTTTCTCATAGGTATTGCGTTTGTGTGAGTCAGGCACCGAATTCCGGGCCAAGGCAGTAACAAGACCTATCCTTGAGTATTTGTATCTCTTGCAGGCGGAGGGCGTCCAGGTTGGTTGTGACAAGTACCTATGTAACTGACAGGATAATTACAGGGATACCGGATTGACCGCTGGCAGGTAGACTGTAGGCGGTAGCTGATGACCAAGTTCAACCAGATGGGACTAGACTAGGTAGGGTAGTAGGGTGGAAATAGTAATCGCCCAGTAATTGTTCCACAGGTGTGTATATGCGAGTGGGCGGAGTTATGTAATTCGAGGCAGAAGCAAGCAGTCCCTGCCTGTTCTTGAACCAGATTTGAATATCTCAGATAGGGGAGAGGATATATAAGCTAAATAGGTACTTGGATAGTAAGGGAGAAGAGGAGAGAGGGCCGTGCAATGATCAATGTTGTTGCTGCTTGTTGGTAAACGGTGAACAGATACCGTCGTGTAGATAATCGGGGTGCGATGTGGGAATGTTAGTTCTTTTGTATACAACTCGAACTTCATAATGTTCCCAAAGCCAAGCTCCCATATTGATTACATACAAGGTACCTATCCATGTAGTTTATGGAGGGGGTGGACATGACCGGCCTTAAACGGCGCAAAGCGGTGGTAGCGTCCGGTCTTCGTAATGTGGGCGCATCATAGGAACAAGGCTCCCGACAACTGACAAAGCAGAGAGCGGGAGGAGTCAGTCAGGCAGGATATTGCGGGCCTCCAAGACTCGCGGGTAACAGAGATGCATATCTCATGGTGTATTTTGCTTATGCATATAGTATGGTGCTTTGCTCTCTCACCGCAAGTACTGCATGTGTACGTGACAAGATGCGAGTGTGGATGCCGCAGGTACCAAATTCTGATTTTAAAGCCAGATCACCGACCGCTCACAAACTCGCTTAACTCATAAACCCTCAGCCCTGCGCTCACTAAACACTGCCACCCCGAAACCCGCCCGCCCTTTGTTTGTGCCCACATACCTGGGATATCTCGGTCTCGGGACCGCTCGAAACCCGTCATCCCGCAGAAGACGAGGTCATTGGATCCAGTCCACACAACATTTTAATGCGACGTACCGAGGTGACAACAAGAGAAGGGAAAGAAAGAAAATGAGCCGGACTCGGCACACGAATATGCGAAGGTTGGATGAATCATCATGACCCAGCGTGGCTTCGCTTTTCACCATTGAAGTCTGCGATTAGGACCCCCTGGGCGCCTTTAGCGTTCGCTCTATGACTGAAACCACGATGCCTATATGATACCCGTATTGTACGTATGCAAATATGCATCATGTACTAGGAGTCTTTGTTTGGTTTGCCAATGAATTGGAATCGGCTTGGTGATAGTGGTTGATTGCTCAGCATCGGATTAACAATAACAAATGGAAGTTGATTAATAATAATAATATTAGTTGGTGAACCCCATTCTATCGTAAAGATCGGATCGCTCAATTGGGCGCAAAGTTACTACGCTATGGGTACCTACTCCGTCCTTGCCCATCGATGCGCTTCCAAGGTTGAAGGCGATTGGTTAGCCCGACAGCGGAAGTATATCGCCCGGATGGACAATTCCCGGTGCCTTGCTGAGTCAATATCTGCAACCGAAGACTCATTATGATTCTACCACTTTCGCGACCGATGGTCATTAACTGCTCGGTAGCGCTCTATTATATCCTACAAACTCAAAAACCTTCCCCGGTAAGACGAACGTCTCCATCGCCGAGGCCTCGATCTATCGGGCGCCTGCCAGGCTTAAGAGATGGGACAAACCGATAACCCCAAAAAACTTTGTAAAAGGCCAGCGTACCCACAAACAACAGATTATATACGCCCACATGAAGCAAATTCTTTACCGGCACGGTTTGGGGGGTCACTTTAGGCACATATGTATCCAGGCACCTACATAGTTCGCTCCATTATTCGAACCTGGCTACAGGTGTGATGGTGGCCTAGCATATGAACGTGTCGTGTCCACGTGTAACTGCGTCTTGCTAGTTGGCGTGCGATAACGCCTTTTGAAGTTGTACACAAACCCGTAACTCATCAGTGAGTGCCACCAGGAAAGAGTAATGGAATGCGAGGGTCCAGACCAGCTAATGAATGACATCGTAATGCCCGGGAGTTGAAGCCACCGCCATCGGTAAGAGCGGGCTCAAGCTCTTCATGCATCGTCAATGCCACTATAACGATAGCTTCAAACTGATAACCGATTACAGTACGTACCTTAAGACTACGACTTCTTTATGTAGTGCACAATTGAATACCAGCCTACAACCATTTTGAGTCCCTCGGGCCATCTATGCCCCCGCTGGGGCAGTGCCAGCGGCGTGGAACCTTTGAAACCCCCGACTCGGGTTAGTGATAGTAATTCCAGCTTAGCGAATGCGAGCCGGGTTTGTGGGGAAACCATGAGTTTCTCAGATCATACATGTAAGGCTGAGAGCTGAAATGAGTCCCTAGTACGTATGGTACTTCAAGGTTCCTGTTTAAGTAACTTCACTGGTGTCAAACAGGTATAGGTCTCGATCTATTAATCTTAAAATCTTATAAGAGTCCGTGCTGTAATTTCCCCAACGGTGCTTAGGACAGCATGTACCTTGCAGAGGTACGCGCCTCACGTCGTTTCACGATATCGCAGCCACGATGCACGAGTTCAGCACCAATTAGCTGCTTCGCAGATATACGAAGTGCTCCTTAAATGTTCTGACGCTCGGCGTCGGCCATTGCCGTTGCCGTTGATAATATCTACTAGCGCTGCTAGTAGAGCATCGATTTAAAGGGACTCTACCTAGATGGTATTGCCTTGTATCGCAACGCCTCGGGGAGAGTAGGGACATGCAGGAGATTGGTTTGAGACAGCTCGTCCAATCGACCAGTGCGCGCTTCGAATTGCAACCGGACGCAGTCACATATGTAGGTGGCATTTGGCGTCGGTCTGAGCTGCTCGCAATGCCTTTTCAATTTGGTAAAATATAGTATTATGCTACGACCTGGCAAGCGAAACGGTCCGGCAAGCGCACCCTAAATCGGTCAAACCGACTCTCGTCTCCCGTCTTTCCTTGTCACACATCCAGGAACCCAGCTTAGCGCTCGGTCCCCAGCACTCAATCTCACCAGGCAGCAAGACGCGGCTATCTCATATCGTATCATCATGGCATTGCTGAGCTACGACATGGCACATGAATCCCAGATATCAGGGCCAGCTCCGGCTCCACTTTCTCCATAATGTCTCCGATAGAACTGGAGTAGTTTACGGACCGGAGGCATTTTGTTGGCATCAGGGAATTGTTCGCGAACGGGTTGTCGATGAAGTCGTGCTCCTCTCCGGAAAGTACTCGTTTGCTCAGAGCTGACTCATCGCCGCATGTCATGTCGCACTGGCCCTCCTTCTAGAAGGCTTCTCCTGCATATTATTGCATGCAGAGAGGGATGCCACCACTGACAGTGAAAAGCAATGGAGCCTATCCACCAGCCATGAACCCGAGTCCCGGTAGTCCTCGAAAAGGCGGACGCGCTTTATTACTCTGCATGCACGCACAGACAGGAGGCTTACCTTAAGTGGTCTCATTCTGTTTCCATGCATCATACTACGTATGTTATGTGCATATGGTCAAGCGCACATTTGATCCCAGGAGCCTTCGTAAGCCAGTCCAATCGCTCAGCGATGGTACGTTACCCGAGACCCTCGTTGGTTACTTCCAGGGGTGCCAGCTAAGTTGCAAGGGCAGCCCCCCCGCGCCTTGCAAGATTCCCGAGCTCACGTATTCGCAGTCGTCGCGCGCTTCGGCTTCGCGTATTCCTCCCATGTACAGAGTGTTACTGATGTGATTCTATGAGTACTGAAGAAGAGCGATCCAGGCCCATGAACAGCTATATCTGCTAAGTGGGCGCAGAGTTTCCACCAGTAGAGCTTATCTGCCCAAATCATTCTGACATAAGATAGACATATAGTGTAGGTTACTTGGCGCCGCATCGTAGTAGCGCAGTTCAGTGCTCGCAGCTACGCTTAGATGGTATCGACCACCGGTCGAGCCACATATACGAATGAACGGGAATAACCTCGGGTCCGTGGGATATCCAACAAGGTGGACGACATTCCATTAATGTGATATTAACTGTGGAATGCCCACCCGCACCTCCGCTAAAGTCCGGCCTAATCAAGACCGGCTACACCTAAACCCCGAGTGACTCCGCCGACGCTTTGCGTGTTTCCTCTCGCTGGCTATTGCAAATTATCTCATTGCGATCGGCAAGCAGGAACTGCTTTAACCATTCCGGTAATACTTAGCAAGGGGTACCAAGGTCGTGCGAGGTATTGACGTGGAATTGTTACACTTGGAATTCCAAGGTGACTCGGGGAGTCGGCACGTCTGATGTCGAAGTTATTATCCCATGCTAGCTAAAACACGGCGCTCGGGATCACACGGTATCTCCTGGGCGTTAAATTTCTCGTTGGTCCCGAATAATCCTCATGACGGGCGGCTAAAGGAACGCCATTTCTACATAATAAGGCAAATGTATTGGGGGGGTAGGCCCATTAGCTTCCGACTCGCGGCGATCCGGCCGAGCCCCAGCGTCACGCGAGGAGAGGTTCTGAAGATTACCTCTAACTAAGCAAAGCACGTAGCCGTGCTATGACATAATGGATGAGTGGGCTATTACCTGCCACGCCTTCGCTGTTCCGCCGCCGTGGGTTCGGGTTGCAGGGTGATGCCGAAACTTGTCGCGATTCTGAATATAACTCAGCCCTACAGGCGGAGGCTCCGGAATTGTCCTATCCGGGTAATGCTTCTTATGCCGAGGCAACATACACAGGCCGAGGGAACAATGTGTGATTACTTTCCTTTACTTATCGTCTTCCCCTCAGGAGGTTCAGACATCCGATAAGAGACTACCCAACTAGACTCCTTTCCAAACCGGCGGGTCTGACTGTATTTGTCGGAGCTTGGGACATATGGTTATATGCGTCCGCCGGGAATTGCGTTACCCCAGGTCCACTACAGGGAGCAGAAGTCTCCCGATAAAGTATAGTTGATTATGTGACAGGAGCTATCGATTTCGCGTATGGGAACCTCAAGGTCATGCAGTAGTAGCCTCTCTGGTACCAATCTGTGGTGGGCTGACAGTGGCTGGTTGTTAGCCGAAGCATCCGTACTGCTTGTCGTTACGACCGTGAGGGAACATAATTTGACGCATGATGTTTAGATGCCTCCATTAATGGTCCGTCCTAGGGCCTCGTGAATCACTAAGAAACAAGTAATTTTGGACGTCGAGCCAAGGACAGCCTGTGGAATGCGTTCAGACAAATACGCTTAAATCAGTAATTATTCGCTACCAGGAAAGATAGCGCCTCTATCACTCAAGTCGGAGTTTCTTCCGCTTTCGCTTGCCTCCGACCTCGCGATGCTCCTCGATATTCAACAATGCCTCCCTCTTCTTCTCCCCGACCGTCTTCAAGTGATCACGGACGAGCCTACTCTCGAGATTCACCCCTTCCTCCTCCCACTCTTCCATCTGTCTGCCAACGCGTTGCTCGATGGCGTGGATCCTCTCTACATCCCGCTGTCCAACAAACGTGACCGCGTCACCCTTCCTCCCCGCTCTGGCCGTTCGGCCGACACGGTGAATGTAATCATCGGGTTCCTGAGGGACATCGTAATTAATTACCATGCTAACTTCGGGAATATCAAGACCTCTCGAAGCGACGTCCGTGGCAACTAAGATCCGCGCTGCTGATGCTCGGAACCTTCCGAGGTTGTCGATGCGCTGGCGCTGGGGCAGCTTTGAATGTAACGAGGTGACTCTGTGTTCGAGTAGGCGTAGCAGGTGATGCAGATACTCGGCAGTGGAGGTTCGGTTGCAGAAGATGATAAGAGATTTTTCGGCGTTCGCTTCAGTTAGGAGGAATGTATGTAGATAGTATTCCTTGTGGGTGACGTTGACTTGGATATACATCTGACGCAAGGTTGCCGGGACCGCAAGCGTCTGAGTATCGACTTCGCAAACGAATGCTGGCTCCTTCCCAGGCTTCGGAGGCATATCTTTCAAGGCTCGTACTTCTGGGGTAATAGTAGCCGTGAAAAGCAAAGTCTGTCTCTGGGTCGGGGGCGGAAGAACACCTAAGCACTCCTCGATATCAGGTAGCATACTTCCGGGGCCACCAGCCGCCAGGAGGCGGTCTGCCTCATCCAGAACCACATAGCGGACTCGTCTAAGGCCGCAGATCGTATCCTCGCCAGAACAGCGGATGTGATCAGCGAGCCGGCCCGGTGTTGCGATTACAACATGGGGCCTTTGCGCTAGTGCGATGGCCTGGGGCCGCATGTCAGACCCGCCGGTGACCAGAATGGCCTTGACGGACTGGGGCGCGGAAATGGCCTTGACCTGCTCGTAGATCTGAAGAGCCAACTCCCGAGTTGCGGTTAAGACGACGGCGAATATGGCGCTTGGGTCCTCGGCCAGTTTCTGTAATATCGGGGCAGCAAATGCTACGGTCTTGCCGGAACCCGTCCTGCTGGTACCAATGCAATCTCGACCCTTGAGAATCTCCGGTATGCATAATGCCTGAATACCCGTAGGGCGCCTGATTGCCATGTTCTTCAGCGACTGCACGAGCCATGGCCGTAACTTCAGGGACTCAAATGAAGTATTCCGATCAACCGAAGCAGGGACTGAACCATTCACAGGGGCAAGCGTCGGAGGAGACGTCGCCCGCAGCTTAGTGACAGTGATTGAAACATTTTCGCCTTTCCGTTTGATCCTAGATGGTGCTTTTATCGAAGAGACTACTACATCCGGTGAGGGAGCCTCGACTTTGGAGACCTTGCGTCTCTTGCGAGAGGCAAGACTATCCAGGAAGTCGGATTCGCATGCGGATTCACCCTCACTTGATTGTGATGATATCGAGGATGCCGAGGATATATCATCCTTTAGATGTAGGTCCTCCGTATCCATTAGTGGCATATTTGTAGTCGACTTACGATGGTGCTTATACCCTTCAAGGCACCTATCTCAAACGGAAGTATTTGATATGCAAACGTACAAGGCAGAAAAATCTCAGTTGAATTTTAAGCAGGGGTCAGTTTTGATGGTGGGGAACCGCCACAAGGGCCCACGTATCCAGTGGACTGCGGAGCTTAGCGGTACCCACTTCCTAGCCGCGCGCCTTTTCTCCCCTGGTAGCCTGCGAATATTCCGTCTTTATTAGCTTCATGTATAAACCTTTGGTGCCATGTGCATAGTATTCCATATGCAGGCTGAGTAGGAGCAAGGGGGGGAAAATGACATGTCTTTAATGAATGTAACGATCACGTTTTAATATGTATTATTCTCATACATGACAGCCGGTTATCATCAGAAATCTGAAGATTCTAGTCGTCTGGAGATCTCGAATTCTCCGCCACTGGCCCTGTTTGGCGCTTATTCTTGGAGCCCACCCCTGATGCAGCTTTCTGCGATGTGCCTCCAACCGGGCTTTATTTACGTTACCTACCTACCTCTACGTGCATATGCATCTGCCACTTGTGGTGAGGGTTGTACGTTTCATGCTCTTCCCAATACAGGCATAAGGAATCCAGGAGCTGGTTCATTCCTCGGCGGCCCCGAGCCCCTTTTCCGTCACTTCATTCGTAAGCTCTCTTCGCCCAAATCCGAGTTTGCGCTCGCCGTCTCATAATGATGCTGTTATCGCAACCATCCTCGACTGCTGCGCATCTCAAAGGTTTTGATCTGGTGCAGTGGCTGCTACCCTGGGGCAGTTAGTTGTTGTTTAATACCACATGGATATGTTGGGTCCATCTGCGCGCTTGTGGGAACATTCATGCTATACCTAGACTAGGTACCTATCTACACTGCATGCGCCGATAAGCCAACATGAACTGGGACCCCGACCGGACAAGAAAGTTGCACACCCCGGTCTCTTAGGATCAACGCATGAGAAGGGCATCTTTTCGAACCTGTATCCTCGTACCATCCTACCTGGATCGCGACACAATGACTCGCATGGCCCCCAACCGGCGGGTTTCAGTTGTGAAGCACGAGCACTGTACTGTAACCCCGTAAGCGTGGGCATGTCGTAGCCTTCGGATCGAATCCGGAACGTAATCAACTATTGCGATTCAAAGCAATTTGGCAATACGATAAGTCATCGAGCGTGTCAAATGACTACGTATCCCGTTCCTAAGTGTCAGCAAATAGGGGGCGTTTCTTACAGAGTACTCGACCTCCAGAGGGCAATTAAGCCCTTCCAACCGCCATGACAGCTCAAGGTACATGCCTAGTATAAACCGGGGACGCATCGGAAGAAGTGCCAACCGCCAAGAGGATCATTCAACGTTAGATGGAGCTTCCCAGTCGGCATGCACGGCAAGGGCTGATGCCGAATTTCAGGTTGATGCTCACCTTTCCATGCCAGTCGAATCTCACGTAACTGGTCCCTTGCGCACACCGTCGGCCTTCTCCTTGATATGTGGTCAATCCGGGCTTACGATGAGCCATAGGTATCTGCGCGAAGAAAGACGCTAAGGGCGATCACAATTCTCCCGAGCTGCGTTGTCACGCGTCGATGCCTCGACTTACGTACTTGTAATTGCTCTTCTCGAGATGACGGGCAACGTTAGGCGCCGGGACGTCGTCTCATCTGGAGCTTTGAAATCAATCATAGGCTGCTTCATACCTCCCCGTTGTCTAGAGTGGATCGGTCCACTAATACCGGAGAGCGCGCACCATCCCGAGAGGCTCTTCTGCGACCAATTAGGCTTCGTACATATACAACTTAACTCTATGTATCAAGTAAACTGCCATAATGAGCAGATACGTGGTCTGCCCATCCCGCGCTAACAAACCTGCGCAAAAGCGCCGACTATCCTGCTCAAGAAGAAGCTGGATCGATAGCCCCCAAGCTCCCAGCTTTTGTAATACCTAACAGCAGCGTGAACAGCGCAGCCGCGAGCTCTGAGTTTTGGCGCTGAAAGCATACCTATGGCTGAACCGATGTGGGCGGGCATCCTTGCTACTGCTGCTGGGCGTGCCTAGATTGTAGATACTACGTTAGGGTGGTAGGTTATGTGCAGTAGTTCCAGATCAGTTGGCCACTCCCGCTTTCACCCAATCTCCAGTCTTGGCTACCTAGGTATCTCCTAGCAAGTACCTACAGCAGGTACACGCTCTACAAGGCCCAGCCGATTCGCCCCCAGTTCTCCGCTTCCTGAAAAAGAGGGCATCGCTCCTCGATTAATATGCATTGGGGGGAGGGGAAGAAAAGTCTCCAGCGCCGTACGACCAAAGAACTGCAACCCCATTCACATATTGAAATCCCCTTTAAACATCAAGAGAACGTACGGGTTCTTGCCCCCATTATCCTTCCGTCACTTTGTTTCTATCGTTTAGACCGTCTTACGTGCGTGACGCTCTCTCTCTCTCACGCTCTCTCTCCCTCTCATTGCTTGTATACGTGCTTAGACTATTTGGTATCTATCCCCGAAGCATATTGCTCCTCATTATATCCCAGGCCAAGTTACTGCCCTCTACCCCTCGCCTATCGGCCAACATCGAATAACTCGAATCCACCAAGATCAGGAGAAGAAAACGGTTAGCGACGTCCATTACATACTATCACGAGACTATACTAGAACCCATATCTATTTCGGTAGCAAATTCCACGAGAGTTGTTCTCGGCCCGCCCGCCCGCCCGCCCACGATTCTTCAGCACGGCTGCTTGCTAGGCCTCAGTTAGATCTCTCAAACGTCTTGCCTATCTTTCGCCATTGCTGGATTCCCATAAGGAGATCTACGTACAATGCCTGAGAACGATAAATCGGCTCTGGGCTCCGAGCCCGCCGCTCAAAACGTATTTAACCCCTCCCATCTCCTTTATCGTCCTGCCTTCTTTGTTCCGTGGTCGCCGCTCTGTGCAACAGTTCACAACGGCAGCCTCGTGTCATAATAGAAGCTTACTCTCTCCCACGTGCAGTCTTCCAACGCCTCTTTAGGCGCCCCAGCACACACCTTGCAACAATCTTCGAGCCCTGTCCCCACCATGACTCCCTCGCCCGCTCCTCTGCTTCGGCCCGCCCTTGGAGGTGGTAGACCAAGCGGAGCACGAACCCCCAGGCTAGGTCTAGCCATCCCTCCGTCTCCTAATGCAAAGGCCGTGGGTGGCGCCGCGGCAGCTGCTCCTGCTCGCCCACAACTTCCTACCCTACATCTAGCCACTCCGATGGGCAGTACTGTCACGCCATACGAGCAACCCCCCCGGCCAATACAAGTTTCAACGGGGCAATCGGCAAGCGGTGGCAGTGAGAGTAGTGCGGCGCACTCGAGGTCCGGCAGCTTTGGACCTTTGGATGGACGGGCGAGCAATCCTACATCCGCAGGTTCCCAATTTTCCGCCCTCTCCTTCGCGTCACAGTACGGCATCGGCACGAGACCACACGGCACGCCAGATCCGAGTTCGGCTTATTCCGAACGTAGCGAAGGGGGCGTCGGGACGGAGAGAGACGGCAGCATGCAGGGACTTGAGAACAGTTTCGACAAGCTCACCTTGGAGAAGGCGAGGACCGCTGATGTGGAGGACCTTACCGACGATGGGTGGAAAATTGCAAGCTTGGAGAGCCGGATCGTTGAACTTGGCGGCCTGGGTGAGGGTGCCGGAGGTGCTGTCACGAGGTGTCAGCTGAAGGGAGGGAAGACCATCTTCGCTTTGAAGGCAAGCCCATCAACAATGCGTTTTCTCTTGTCGGGCCTGTGCGCTAATGCAGATCCCTAGGTCATTACCACGAACCCGGATCCGGACGTCAAGAAACAGATCATTCGTGAGATAAACTTCAACAAATCATGTGCCTCGGAGCACATTTGTAGGTATTATGGAGCCTTTGTCGATCCGTCAACTGCCACCATCTCGATCGCAATGGAGTTTTGCGAAGGCGGCTCGCTTGACAGCATCTACAAGGAAGTCAAGCGGTTAGGTGGACGTACTGGCGAGAAAGTCCTCGGCAAGATCGCCGAGGGAGTACTCGGTGGCCTAACCTACCTCAACAGCAAGAAGATCATTCATCGTGATATTAAGCCTTCCAATATACTGTTATGCAGGAATGGCGAGGTCAAGCTGTGTGATTTTGGAGTCTCGGGCGACTTCGGTACTAAGGGTGAAGCCAACACCTTCATTGGCACCAGTTATTACATGGCGCCAGAACGAATCACGGGTCAGGTTTACACTATCACCTCGGACGTTTGGTCGACAGGAGTGACTCTCCTCGAGGTGGCCCAGCATCGATTCCCGTTCCCTGCTGATGGAACCGAAATGCAGCCCAAGGCTGGCCTGATCGATCTACTAACATATATTGTTCGGCAACCGATACCAAAGCTCAAAGATGAGCCCGACGCCAATATCTTCTGGAGCGATAGCTTCAAATATTTCATCGAGTGCTGGTGAGTTTCCACGGCTTCGCTCTGCGGGCACGAGTGATGATTTCGGAAAGCTAACCTACCACCTGTGACAGCCTCGAGAAAGAGCCAGGCCGGCGGGCGAGTCCGTGGAGAATGCTTGAGCATCCTTGGATGATGGAGATGAAGACCAAGCGAGTCAATATGCAACGCTATCTCTCGCAGGTGTGGGGCTGGGACGAGACGGAAACAAAGTCATGAACGCATACGTTAACTGGAAGTCTACGAAAGCCCACCGCTCAGCGTTGAGCAAGCATTGCTCACTTCGAAATATTTCGATCTATGCGTCCCGTCACGTGACACTCCCAGACAGCATAGAAAGACCATAAACGATAATGATGAAACCATTCGCCCGCACGTTAGTCGGCAGGTACCAAGGCCTAGATATCCCAATAGAGGCCTACACTACGCAGCAGAGATTAATGGTCGAGTTACTCGACAGGACACAAAATACGGCCGACTATCGGTCCTGTGTCGAAAAAATCCGGCAGGCGTTGGTAAAGGCGCACAGGAGTTACCGTGTAGGGTGTGAGGCTGCCGGTGTGGAGAGAACTCTTGTATAGTAGTATTTGGCTGCTTGTAGAATAGAAAGCGACTATCAAGAACCTCATTTTAAGACCATTGGCCCATGCGTTATGTGGTTCGTCGCCGCCGGTATTACTTTCACGCCCGTCTCTAGGGTCAGCCAGATGAAAAAAATCTATTATACTGGGCACTCATCGGTCGCCTTCCGGATTTGAGTTATTCGCCCTTGACGCATACGTCACATACCTACGCACGTAAGTAGGTACCGGGCTGTGATGAATGTCCAAAATGTATCACTCTGTGCGATATCAACATTCTAGCGCCTACAGCTTCGGTTCCCATAGAAGGGGTCGTCTACAGGATAGCACCAGGGCAGAGATGGCACCTTGGTGAAAACATCATGCAGGTAGCTACGGTTTATTAACTGGGTTCTCCACGCACGCAACTAATATTGTCCACCAAATCTCAAACCAAGTGGTCAACTAACTGACGGCGGTCCCAGCGCAGCGCCGCCCGACTACCCAACTTCATTATCTTTACCGCTTGAGGGTCTTCTGCTTCTCGGCGGCGATGCGGACGTCGCGGCCCTCAACGAGCAGGCCCTTGCGACGGCGGACGCGGTCCATGTAGCGCTTAGCGACGTTCTCGCGGTCGGCGAGCTCGCCGAGGTCCTCGAGGTCGTCCTCAGTGAAGGGCTGCCAGAAGGGGTCCTCATCGAGCATGTCGAAGCCGGCGAAGATGAGTTGCGGCTGCGCGGCGCCCGAAGTGCGCTTGCGCATCTCGTCGGCGAACCCGAACGACTCGGCCGCCGGGAGCAGCGACTGGATCGTGAAAAAGGGCGTCCCCTCCTTCATCTGCTCCGAGAGCACGCGCCCGCGCCGTCGCGTCAGCACGTCGTACACGCGGCCCAGGACCTCGGCTGCGGGGGAGGGAGTGTTAGCTTGGTTCGGAATATAAGATATATACGAGGCGGGAAAGGGAAGCAACGAAAAGGTTGATGTGGGCGATACTTACTGCTTGCTTGGATCTCGCACGAGTACATGGCCAGCATGAGACGAGGCGACCAGTCGAGGAAACCTTGCCTGATCGACTGCTGCACCGTCTTGATAACCTCTCCCGTTAGCCGCCCTAGCCTATCGCGGGCCGAAGCCTCTTCGTCGGCGGGCGCCAGGGTTATGTCCTCGATAAAAACGGCGATTCCTTGCACCGGCTCGTGACAGAGCGGCCCCTGATATGTGGCGAGCTGGAAAGCATAGGTGATCTTGTCGCAAAAGTGTGCTGCACTGAGCGCCTCGTCGGCTCCTGGATCTCCGTCGCGGATCTTATCCCCGGCGAATATCTTCGAAAAGTAGGATTCATTCGTGGAATCGACGAGGATGTTCGGGCCGGTCCTTCGGGGGCCGAACGCTACGATTTTATCAACCATGTCTTTCCAAACTTCGCGTCCCTTGCCGCTTTCTAGGCTGGTTTGAAGTCGCTTCCGGAGTTCGTCGAGGGAAAGCCCTTTGCCCTCAGGGACTTCTTCGTCGGCCTCAACCTTTTCTTGTTCGCCGCTCGCCCCGTTCCCTTCGGCTGTCTCGGACAGGGCTTTCCTTTCCGAGTATAAACGCTTAATGGCTCCACCGTTCTTCAGCAAGAAATCGGTTACGTCCGCGGGCAATGGCCGTACTCGCACCGTCACGCTGACCTGCTTCGAGCTAGTCATGCCCACGACCACTCCTCTTCCTAGGTCCTTGTTTACCGGTGGTCTCATCTCTTCTGCCTTCACGATGGTCTCTCTGTATGGGACAATGGGCTCGCCCGCCTGGATGTCGCATCTGGCGAACCTCTCCTTCAGATCCGTCAAACATCGCTCCAGGTGAAGTTCTCCAGCAGTCAGGAGGACGTGCTCCCCACTTTCGAATTGCTCGTACTCGGCACATGCATCGCTCTGCACCAGCAATTTTAGGCCCTCGATCACCTTATCGAGGTCCGCGGGATTCACAGGTTCAAGAGCAACTCGGACGATTGGCTTGCCTGCCAGGTTGACTCCCGCTAGGTTAACCGAGCCCTCGAGCTGGCTGCACAGGGTACCTGATTTTAGAATGTGGCCTTCCAATCCTCCTATACCGAAAACGACTCCAGCAGGAACGGAGTCTAAAGATTCCAAATTCCGACCCATCAACATATACAAGGCCGTGACTGTAACTTTATGTGGTTCTGGAGCAGTGTGAGGATGCGCCGGGGAGAATTTTGGTGGCAGCACATAGAGTGAATCCCCCACAGAGAGAGTCCCTGAGTATATTCTGGCGAATCCAATCAGATGTTCCGGGTCCACTTGCTTCTCTTCCAGTTCCGGTATGACGTCGCCCAAGCTTGCGCCTTCGAGCGCAGTGGTAATACCGTCCATCCCAATGGTCTCTGCTGCCTGGACACGAGCTAGTTCGGCTCGCTTCTTTCTTGCAAGTTCCCTAGCCTCGTCTGCACTGAGTTGCCCAGTCCGACGTTTGTTCTGTGGAAGTTCGCTTTCCGGTATCGAGACCATCTTGCTGACGTACGCAACGACTGGGTGGTAGGGAGAGGTCTTGAAGTTCACCATAGCGTCTTTTACGGAGGGGTCGATGTAATCCGACCCGGGAGAGTCTCCCAATAATTCAGGCAGCCGCTCAGCTTGCGCTGCTCTTGGTGACGGTAAGGACTCAATGGCCGAAACCAGTAGAGCCGTAGACAGGGGTAGCCACGAGGAGAATAGTGTAGTCAGTAGTAACCGGGGATCTCGAGACCGAGCAATATGCTGCGGTACCGTTAGACCTAATGACTTCGTGATCTTTTCAAGGAGCGTCGGGTCACTAAATTTAAATTAACCTCAAGCCCTGTTTCATTGCAAATCGTGACCAATCGGATTTACATGGCGATATCAACGAATCATCACATGACGCCCTCCACTAGGAGGGAGGGATGAAATATCGGATTCGTATCTTTGACACCAGGCATGCCCAGTCATGACACTGACCGTCCTCTGAAGCGGGAAGATGGATGATCCCACCTATATGTATAGCCGGGACTGCCTTGGTCCCCTAGCTCCCTGCAACAGACTTCTTGGGAAATAAGAAAGCACTGGAAGAGCTGCAAGCCGGGTGCTTGTCAGTAGAGAAGAAGAAGAAAAGAAAAGGGCTTACCCCTTTCCATTGTCGCCTCCTGTTGTCGCCTGATATACCGCCCAGACCTGCTCAAGGACAAGTTGTACGAACATGGGCTTCAGATTACGACCTTTTAGGTGTTTCCGGCCTAAGACCTTCTTAGTCTTAGGATCAAGGTAGAAGTCTCCCCATAAGACCTTCTCCATGATATTTCGTTTTATGCCAAGCTTCTTCTCATATAAGCTGGCAAACTGCCGGACGGTGAAAGCCCAGCCATCTATGGCACTGCTGAAAATGACATTGTTTTTCTCTGGGGCGAAATAGAGCTCTCCGTCGTCTCGTTCTTCGAACTGCACTTCGCCAGCTGCATCGGTGTCCTGGTTAGCGAGTTCCGCCTCCCTGGCCGCGGCAGCTTTGACCCTCTCTTCCATCCTTTCTCTCCAGTTCAGGTCCTCTTCCATACGCTCGCCCTGGAAGAAACTGCCTAAAACGGCATTCACCTGTTCAAGGAGTTTGCTCAGGTGGATATAAGCCTCGCCCGGAGTCATTTTCAACTCCGTAACCAGCCTGTCCATCTTGTTGATAACCAGGAGAGGCTTGAGCTTCTCCTCCCAAGTTTGCCTTAGCACCGTGACTGTCTGGCTGCATACACCCTCGACTGCATCAACTAATACGACGGCACCATCGCACAACCTGGATGCAGTGGATACTTCGCTGCTAAAATCGATATGGCCAGGAGAGTCTATTAAGTTGATGAGATATTCCTTCGGCTGAGGGGTTGCTTCTGGTGCTGATCTCCGCAGCATGGAGAAGTATAAAGAGATAGCGGACGATTCCATGGTGATACCCCTTAATTGTTCATCAGGCCTTGAGTCAAGATAGCGGATCTTGCCGGCCATCTTTGGTGAGATAATTCCATTTGTGGCGATCAAAGCGTCAGTCAAGGACGTCTTGCCATGGTCAACATGAGCCAAGATACAGATCTGGTGTTGAGGTTAGCATGATCGCGTCGAGAGACGGAAGGGTATCAAATTACATTTCTGACGTCGTCTGGATGTTGCTGTAAACTGACAAGCTTTTCTGGGCTAACGACAGGCATTTTGCCGGACGTTAAAGTATCATAGATGAGGAAAGAGGGATGTCGTTATCCGGGATGTTGTACAACGAATGACGTCCTTTTGGCTGGACTTCTGTGTTCCGTTTGATTATTCTGTGAAATCGAGATACGCTATTGCCCTTAGTGCCGTGCTGCTGATTTTTAACACAAAGTAGGAGTTTATATGTAACTGTATGCGTATATGTACGATCTAGCCGGTCCCAAAGCTGGCTGGCAGTTGAAGCCCTGACTCACATATGATATACAAGTCGACTTAGTTGACTAGAGATAAGTGCTTACCCAGGCAGCCAGGGCCCACAGGAGGGGGTATCAAGGTAATTGTCTCTTCTAACTTGATATTGCATACAATACTGAGTCGGCGTACTGTCGTTTTTGGGAATCTTTACATACGATAGATTCTATATGACGTCAAGTACCTCGTAGAGGATGCCCGCCTAGATAAACATCTTTGTAAAGGGCAAATAAAGCAAGACGAGTAGTGATTTTGATAAGATGATATTTTAAAATTTTATCTTATCAGTGATAGAGGGGTAGACGCTAAGAAGGTCGGGGTGCAGAGGGGTACAATACCTGAGGAGGTATTTATAATAGAGGGGCAATGATCAAACACTGCTATCCCTATACATAGTAAGTCCCCTAACGTACTAAAGCATTTTAAGATAAGACAAGCCAAGTTTTCGTTAATCCAAGTAAGTCATTATCCAGAAAAGCCCTAAAAGCTCGCCAAAACTTCGGCCGCCAAGCTCCTCCCCTTCTCAAGTATTTTTTCGTGATTGTCATTACCTAGTATCACCGACCCCTCCGTAGAAATTGGGATCGCGGTCCGATCTTTATGATTGCCATATCCATATCCTCCCAGTCCAGCCCTGAACCCCCGTTAGTTCAGTCTACCTAGGTTCATCATGAGCGGACTCCGAAATGGTTCGGCACCTATGCGTGCCATGGAGGATGACAGCGATGTCGAGGAGGAGGCCCTTGTCAATGACTACAAGGAGCAGGTTCAGTACGAGGATGTTGACGACATCGAATCCTTGACCATGGCCCAGCAGACCGACGATATTCAATCAAGACTTGTCGCTGCCGCTCAGCCCCTCGACTTCTCCGCGCCTCTCGATGTCAAGTTCCAGAGTTACGACAACTACTGTAACCTCTTCCATTTCATTCTGAACTCCGATGGCCCTGTTGACCTGGAGCCACCTTCCGTTAGTGCCCCCAAAGATCCGGAAAATATGAATATGCAATCGAAAGGAGGAAACTGACAGTAGATTGTATCTGTAGCACTACTGGGCGTGGGACGTTATCGACGAGTTCATTTACCAGTTTAACTCCTTCTCGTCATACAGACTGAGAATCGCGAGACAAGTGAGAGACAACGATGAGGAGAGACAAGTCCTGCGTGAAAACCCCAACACCTGGGGCTGCTATAGTGTCCTTAACGTCCTTTACTCCCTCATCCAGCGATCGCAGATCACCGAGCAGCTCGCCGCCATGAAGCGAAACGAGGACTCCAGCGCCGTGGCCGGCGAGTACGGCTCCAAGACCCTCTACCGGATGCTTGGCTATTTCTCTATTATTGGACTCCTGCGTGTCCACTGCCTTCTCGGTGATTTTAGCCTCGCGCTCAAGACCTTGGACGATATCGAGTTGAACAAGAAGGCCATGTTCGCGCGCGTCATGGCTGCCCATTTCACCACCTATTACTACGTCGGCTTCTCCTACATGATGATGCGCCGATACGCCGATGCTATCCGCATGTTCAGCCACATCCTGGTCTACGTATCACGGACCAAGAACTTCCAGAAGAACGCCCAGTACGACTCTATCACAAAGAAGAATGACCAGATGTACGCGCTCATCGCTATCTGCGTCGCCTTCCACCCGACCCGCCTGGATGACACCATCCATACGGCCCTGAGAGAGAAATATGGCGACCAGTTGCTCAAGCTGCAGCGTGGTGGCCCGGAGTCACTTCCCATCTTCGAGGAGCTGTTCAAGGCTGCTTGCCCTAAGTTCATCTCACCTGTTCCCCCGGACTTCGATAACCCCGAGGCCAACGTGGACCCGGTTGATCATCACCTGTCCATCTTCATGGACGAAGTGAAGACTAACATGTGGAGCCCGACCGTGAAGTCCTACCTGCGCCTTTACACGACCATGGATCTTAAGAAGCTTGCCGGTTTCTTAGAGGTGCAGCCGGAAGAATTGCGGTCTTTGCTCCTAGTCAACAAGCAGAGGACCAAGCAGCTGCGATGGGCCGACAACGGACTGTTAGAGGGCGAGTTGGTCAACGTTAGCGACCTGGACTATGCCCTGCAAGGAGTATGTAATCCCAACCCCCACCCCCTTTAGTCTCACTTAAAATTTCAAGCTTTCTGTACGACAGATAAGCTTTTGCGTACGACGGGTGCTAATGGAGATGTACAGGACTTGATTCACATCTCGGAAGCGAAGGTGGGACGCAAGCTCGTAGACTGGTACTTGCGCAATTTGTCGCGGACTTACAATTGAGACTATTGCTGGAGAATCAGGAAGGTTCTCTGGAACGCGGTTCTACTGGCCACGGCAGTCTCGCAAAATGTCGAGGAATGGGTTATAAGGGGTTTCATCGTCGGCTTGCATTGTATAGGCGTCATGGGACATGCTACTCTTAACACACGGACTGGAGGACGAGTGAACGGTAAGAAGTAGCGGTAGAAATGGACGACAACCACCGCGCGGTCGAGTGTGGGGTGACTAGATAGGAAGGTACTTAATTCAGGAGAGCTCTGCTTGTTTCACGGTAGCTGTCGGTCCTACGGCAATAGGAGCGGCAATAGTAGTGCCTTGCGTCTGTCGACGTGATACCTAGGAGTCCATTGGCAGCTGCTGATTGCCGGTGAAGGTGACTCAAGTGACCTTAGCAGATCCAATAATGTATTACCCGTAAAGTCCGGGCTGAGTCCAGTCAGAGAATGCCGTGTGAAAGGATCTCAACCAGCGTACGAATGTATTTCTGAGTAAGATACCGGGCGTCATCGTGCTACACCGCATCCTTCCGCCGCCGCCCGAGATAAGTTCCCGCGGCTAATAGGAAATAGAAGGAAACAACAAAGCGGCGCGTTTTTGTGACAAACTGGCGGCACGCTACTACGGCCAGTGCATATTCCCATTACTGCCGTCGTGAATTCCGTTTGTTTCTCCCCAGTCAGGCCACGGAATAAGCCATATCCAGCAGTCCGCCGGGACGGCGTGGACCATCCAGCGTCCCAGTTCTGTGTAGGTAGCCTGGGACTGCTGTAGGGTTTTTTTTTTGCGAGCGGGGGAGCGAGCAAGCAGAAGATCGTGTCACAAGGTGCGGCCCTGTAATGCGAGTGCACGATACGGCAGGTAGATATGAGAGCAGATAGGGAGCGCCACGCCCCTTGAGGTTGAAGGGCGGTCACTGCGCCTTTGCCCTTACGGTATATGCTTTGCATACCTCAGGTAGGAAAACGACCAGCTACATACCTGCCTGTAGAGCGCCTAGGCAGGCCCGCGTCAGTGGCGACATAACCGTTCTGACACTGCTAACCCATTGGACGTCCCCAGCGTGGTGGTCCTGGGAGGATGTCTGGTTTGCGTGGATGTTACCTATGAAGGCTTGTAAGTCGGTATGAGGCCATCAACGGCTAGCAGCCGTACACCACCATACCTAGGATCGATCCTCTCAGATCCTACTCCATATCGGACAGCCTTCTTGGGCTTAGTACCTCTGCAAGGACTGCTTACCCCGAGCAAGTAATAGCTCCTGCGGGAGACAGATGTGACAGCGCCTCGTTCAAGCCAAACCGGCCTTCTATTGGAGAGTAAGTGCTCGCGACTACTATTATTGTATAGGTATGGAGGGGAAACGTGATAAGGTCCACCTACGTATCTCCAAACCCTCGGACATGCGTCGACCAACAACCTTAACGAGCTTGTCCTAACGAAGATGACGTCTTAACTAGTCACCCCGGCGAGTTGTTGCGGAGAGGAGCGGGAGGACGGAGATGGTTGGGGACGCAGTGGCCGATATTTGCCGCTAACTGACCAAGCACCGCCGCCATCGGGATGCTAAAGACTATGTAGTTTCATTTAGGGACTTTCTAGGTATTGCAACGAGGTCAGGTGACCTAAGATACGGAACCAACGGCTCTACCCGCAGTCTCCTCTCTCATCCACCAGAATGGTGTTGCGGCTGAAGGTGCGTCCACCACATACCACCCATATCCTTCTGCCATAAGTTGGAGCACATAGCATGGTTGGAAGATTGCCTTCACATGTCTTGTGTGGCTAGGAATGCGACAACAAAGGGGAAAGGTCATACCATCGTTTCACGTAGCAGTGTGATATCATGCCATGTCACATGTAACGGGCGGTAAGTGGGACATCGGATGCCAGCGCGCGGTGCAACTTGATGCTTGGCAACACTGCCGGATGCGCCAAGTTCGCCAAGTTGCCCATCTTGTACTATTACTATGATACGGCTGTCGAACTCTGGCGGTCCCCTCCAAGCTTTTGGGGTGTCTTGGCTTTCTCGGCTACTGCGGAGATCAATTAAATCATCGAGAGCACGTTTTCCAGTGGGAGAAACGGCACTGGCAGGGCCAAGAGCGAGAAGTGGTTCGTCTCGTACCGCAAACCCCAAACCGCCAGTATTTGGGGGGGGGGGGGGGGGGGGGGGGGGTGT
>QJNX01000150.1:0-10169 GCA_004155925.1 Monosporascus sp. MG133 | reverse complement strand
ACTCCCCCCCCCCCCCCCCCCCCCCCCCCCCCCCCCCCCCCCCCCCCCCCCCCCCCCCCCCCCCCCCCCCCGGTTGGTATTACATCGCCATTCCTTTCCTCCCCATGCCTCTCATCATGGGCAGAAGTCCTGGGGAGCTAAGGATAAAAAAGAATAAAAGCTGAGTTTAAGCCCGGAGTTACCTTATTAATCCCGTCACGGATTGCGGAGGAAACGAGCAGAAGAGAAAGGCCTTTTCTCCCCTACGGAGATAAAAGGAGACTACCTGCAGGAGGAATGCATCCCTGAATCGGAGAGGTTGCTTTTTGGGGGCTGACGGCCTTTTTGAAGGGAAGATCAAGAGGATGAAAAGGCATAACGGCATTGAAGATCATAGAAAAGAATATTGGTCATCGTTTTACGGGTAGGTACAATAGGGGTGCAGGCCTATGCGCCTCCACAGGGATTGTGAGATAAGGTATTGGTTATCTGCGGGATACCTGAGCCTGCTAAAAAGATTTCAGCAGCACAGCGAAAGAACGCCTGCATTCAGACGTTCACCATCTTCGTCATAATACATAGAAGTACCCAAGTACCTGGATACCTAATACCGTGAGTGCACCATCCAACGGCATGTCCTCCTTTATCGTTTTGGTTATTGCCAATCTCGGTAAGTACCTACCTATCCATGGGCATTCCGAAGATCCGCTATCAAGTTCCTACATATCAAGCTTAACATGTCAGAGCTTGACTTTTAGACGTTTTAGTTGCCCACTGAGGCGAACTAGACCGACAATCAAACAATTTCTCAGCTCGTCAAGGATTATTAGGTCGTTACATATGCATGTCGTATGGGGTTAAAATAGTGTTATGTAGGGAAATCCAATTCCACTGTCATATGGCTACTACCTACTACGTAGTAGGCAGCGTTTAGAATGTCATGGCCGTCTTGTTAGCCTCTTGGCTCTCTTTACTACCATTGATGTAGCCATCTAGCGTACTAACCTAGTACCTAAGCAGCTTAAAACACTCACGTACATGTACGACCAAGGTATATGGGACTTCATCGTTAAACTCCCCAAGGGCCCCAGAGCCTTTTCAGCTCACACATATACACACGTACACATGCACCCACGCCATACCTATACCCACCTGCACTTATATTTCAAGATGTAAAGGGCCAATACTCTGCGTGTTGCCTCTTCTTTGAAGGGCTTAACTCAAATAATGCGGATGCTCTCCGAAGTATATACCACACGTTCAAGCGTTCTTCATACTTCCTGGCTTGGGCAGAACGTTGGAACATACCTCCTGAGGTCAACCGACTACAAACTACGACGTCTGAGCCGATGCATGTGTTGACAGCCTTCCCGGATAGACAACTTGCACACAACTCATAACTTCCGACTGAACCAACGTGCCGGAATCTGACAATTCGACTGGCTTGGCGTGGCTTACCTTTCCGAGCTCATCGTCCTATATATTTGCGACAGTTTCACATTTTCAAAAAGCTTGCTTATCGAGTCGCTCGACCTCAGCCGATCAATATCATTCCACAACAGCTGAATAGAAAACTGCCTGCCTACCTCCTATCATCCTACTATACATACTTGCCAGAGCTACGACGACTCCGAAGAAGAACAATAATCTTTCTGTTCTAATAGCCCAGTTTACGTACCTTAGCTACCACTCAACTCTACGACCACTTAACCAAGTAGACGGACCCCAAACATTTGTTCGACCCTGCATCTCTTTGACGAAAACTTGGCATACCAACAGCTCATTCAGAGCGGTCCGGGGACTGCTTCTTTATTCGCATAAACTTCTCTTGTCACCTTTCAGGGCTCACTCGAGGACATCTCTTTTCACAAACACACAACCAGATGCTGTATGATACGGGTTTGCCTCCTCCGCCCTCTTCCTGAGGCAACGCGAGCCAGGTATAGATATAATCCGTGTTCAGACATCTTTTTTCTCTCCCACACTTTATCTATATCCAGCTATCCTGCTTCAGCATGTCTCAGGATAGTACACCAGTACGAAGCCCCGACAGCGGTGTATCTCCGAAATCGCAACCGACAACTAAGGGTGTCGACTATTTCGCCCACCGACCCAAGAAGCCTAGCCCTGGGACGACTGGCGATTCTTCCACGGCGCGCACATATTCGAGCTCGCCCCGAAACGGAAGCCAAGAAGAGGCCACGGCTACCCAACGGGAGGAGACTAACGAGAATGCGCCACATGTCAAAGGCAAGAGAAAGGAAGTCGAGATTCCGGCTGATGCGAGCGCCACTACTGCCGGGGACTCTGCGTCTAGCAACAACAGCAGTGGGCCTTCATCTAGGAAGGCATCCGTGTCTTCGATCACTTTCCTCGCGCCTCGTAACCCATCGTTACCACAAGGCAACAAGAGGCCACACGGCGCCGGTAGGATCCGGGGCGCGTCCCCTCCTCACCGCAGGTGAGTTCGGAAGTTCCTAATTGTCTCTCTCCTCTCCTTCTAGCTCTCTACCCTTATCTGTTGTGCACGAGACGTTATATGCGGGTATAGGAAGAGGTGAGCTGTCTGACATCCAAGCGGATGGACGAAGCGGTCATGGAAATTTTTTTTAACCCTAGCGTAAAAGAATTCCAACCACCGAGATTCCCCGCGTGACACATCCCCCCGAATGGAGCTACTCCGCAGTTGCAGCGCGGCCCGGCGTGGTCTGGACCGTACAACTTTGGCCTACATTCTGAACTGAGAATGCCGCATTCCGTTCTTGGTCCTTGTGCAAAGATGTCCGTCGTCCGGGTTGTGGTCGGTCCGCCTAGTAATAAGGAAGCGCTGAAGATGGAGAAGACCATCATCAAGTGGGCTGCCCTACTGTCATGCGATGCCCCCCAACACAATAGTAACAATCAGTTCGTCTTGGCGGCATGAGCGGTCTCCCTCACGGTCTCGTTTCACGCGACTATGCCACCAAGACTGGTGTTACTTCTCAGTTAGTCATTGCACAACCGGAGACCTACGGGGCACCTCCAGCCAAGCCCGCCTACACACACACCTTGGGCCCTCCTTTGGCTAGCTCACACTTCTCTAGTCCACCTTTCTACCTGAACCTTATTAGAAGGTCCTCATTCTGTGGCCACCGAGCTTATCATTCCGTATGCCCCGCCATCACCAACCCCACCTCCCGCCCCAGGAAAGATCATGATGGCGCAGCAGTCTGGCTGTCTAGTAGGCCTCCGTCAGCGGTTCCTATTGGAGTTATGCCATGATTCCCCTCTTTCTCATGCCCGAATTCTTTCCAACACAATTGACCTAATTCTGTTGAGTCGTCTATCCTGTACCGGGCTAGATATGCTTCTTCCCTTTTTATAGTGTTAATCATTGGCTTACATATTACTTGTCACCCTCGGGCTTATGCTACTTGATGGCAGCTGAGACGCTAACCGAGTCGCCTCGTTCTCAAAGGTTCGAATCTCACGTAGCTTTCGATAACATCCCCCTCGGCGAGTCAACAGAACACAATCCGATATCCTTGACCCTTAACGTTCGCCATGCGGGATTCCAATTTAACCGGCGCCATCGCGTATTCATGGTCGGCGTAGACGACAATGCGTATTCGGATCATGCTCTGCAATGGCTGCTGGACGAGTTAGTCGACGATGGCGATGAGATAGTATGCGTACGAGTTATTGAAACCCAGGTTCGCTTGGCCGACAAGGCATACCAGGATGATGCCATGAGGCTCATGGAGTCGATCAAGGCGAAGAACACGCAGAACCATGCGATCAGCCTGATCTTGGAATATGCCGTAGGAAAACTACACAGCACCTTTCAGCATCTCGTACGTCACAATTACCTGCTTCTGTGTTAACCCTGCAGTCTACTTACAATTGGATTCGGGAACAGATCAAGATATACTCGCCGTCAATGCTGATCGTGGGCACCAAGGGACGTAGTCACGACGGTGTTCAGGGCTTCATTACCAACCGCAGCTCTTTCTCCAAGTACTGCCTGCAATACTCGCCAGTCCCGGTCGTTGTCGTGCGACCCACGGAGAAGCGTAAGAAGAAGAAGCTCAAGCGCGTTGGTGATCCGTCGCGCCAAAGCTATGTTAACATGCTAGCGGGGCATAAGCATGAGGCAGATAGCGAGAACAGTAGCTTGTACGAGCTGGAGCCCAATATCACTGCCGACGAGGAGGCACACCGTGTCGCCATGGCGGTTGGGTTGCCGGCAGCTTACGATCCGACCATTAAGCCGATTGACCCCGCAAGCCTACTGAGAAATTCCGGCCGGCGATCTGTGGTTGAGCTAGCTAGTGGTACATCCGCAAGCTCTCACAAGGGGAGTGCCTCCTCCTCGGAGCAGAAGCCTCCGGACGGTGCCGATTCAGAGTCGGAATCGGAGGCGGAGTTCGAGGTAACGGCAGGCGAGGAGGAAATCAAGAGGGAACGACTGCATAAGATGGAGTTGAACGAGGGCGCAGCACTGCGGGCCGAGGCACGGAAAATGAGTTCTGGTTCCGCCGATAGTGAGGACTCGGCACCAGGCGACGGCGCAAGCACGCGATAGCAACGGTTCTTGACCAGGCTACGACGGATGCTACGGCGCCAAAGATGAGAAGGAACTCAGCAAATTAAACGGTTAAGGTAGCTCGCACGACTCTCTTTAGATGGGAGGAGAGCTGCTAGCGTACTGGTTCTGACAATAGGTATATGAACCACATGAGCCAGCAAAGCACTGCAGGGGAAAACGTCAAGCAACCCAGTTCCTGAGCATGTACCGGATTTTACACAGCGACGGGAGTATTGGAGCCTCTTGCTCTATGATTTGTCGAGCATATTGGCCTGCGGTTGAGGGGCTCGCTTCTATGAAAGATACCTCTCTCGACTCAATCAATGTATTAACCCCAGCGAATAAATAGCCCAAATAAATACTGAGATAATTTCGGAGGCCCCTTCCTTCAAGCGTCATCAAAAGCATCATGACATATATGGGTCTTTAATGATACAGTTCATCAATATTTAAATTCACAGCATGCGACTTCGCGAGCCATAGCCGACACGAGCCGAAATTTTCCATCCACAGGCTCAAGTACGGAAACCTGCAAAACATGTCGACCGTTGACGCAAGTGGCACATGTAGGAGCACGATGACATGCATTCACCGTAGGTAGTTATGCAGGACCCGGAGAAACTACCCTGGTATGTTCTAGGTTATACCTCAATACCAAGTCACAGGGGGTATATTTATTTAGTTACCTCCACTGAAGCTACTCTACGACCAGGCGAAAATCGCATACAAATTTGTATAAGCTTAGACATTGCAGACGGTTTTGCCCGGTGCTTACCTCTATCGTAGGTTATCTCCTGGACAGTTTTCTATCTCGAACGAGATTTAGCGAGATTTAGGGGGTTATATACCATAAAAGTTCTATATACATTTACATCCTAACCTTATATGGCATATGATTGCCAAGTGGAAGTAGCTAACTATATCTTCCAAGGGTATCTCTAGTTAGCTACTTCCACTAGGCCAGTATGCGCTATATAAGGTTAGAGTATAAATATGTATAAAAAATATATGGTATGTAACCTCGTCGGTTATGGTTCAAATCGATAATTTCCGAATATCAGCAACTTGCGATAGTGGTAAGCATTGGCAGAACGATCTGCTATGTCCTTGCCCATACAAAATTTGTATGTGATTCTACCTGACTACGTAATGGATCCGGTGGAGGTAACTATGTAACTTAAATCCCTCTGTGACTTGTATGTATTAAGGTACGTACATACGTACCTCGTGTATCGAGTCAGTAGGTACATATATACCTGTATGTAGTGTGAAGTGTATCGATAACCGGGTATCGATAACAGCGGGGTCATCCCACTAGCTGCCGGGGAGTCTAGAGGACATCCGGTCTGGGTTGGCCTTCTCAATACTTGCATGTATGGAAATGCCCGTATATACCACTTTATCATGTGTCTACGGCTTATCTAACGGACATTGAAGGTTGGCAAATGTCAGCCTTGCATGTGCCTGTCTTCTCCTACACCTTAAACTGCCCAAGTAACTAACTATATTACCTACCTAGGTAGGTTACATAGCTATACCCATATAACACGACCATACACCAATGGGTGTCCCTCTGTAACTCTCCATGGGGACGCAAGATGAAAAAGACACTACTTCTTTGCTTCATACACGGTTTCAAAGGTGGTGAAGATACCTTCGGCGAGAAATCCGAGTTCAGCCAGCACCTCGCCGCCCTCCTCAGCGCCGCGCTGCCCCGGGTCGAGGTCCGCGCCATCACCTATCCGAAGTATGAGACGCGCGGCGACCTCTTCGAGTGCGTAAACCGCTTCCGTGACTGGCTGCTGGAGAAGGTAATCGACATCGAGGTCGCCAACGGCACCCCATCGCCCACCGTCGACCCCTCGGTGCGCATCATCCTCGTCGGCCACTCGATGGGCGGCATCGTCGCCGCCGAGACCGTCATCGCCCTCGCGTCCGAGACGCCCATCGGTAATGGCGACGACGACGACCACGATGAAAACGATGATAGACGTCCGGGAAAGGCGGCGCCGTCGTTGAACAGCCTCATGTTCCCCTACGTCCAAGGCGTCCTTGCCTTCGACACCCCCTACCTGGGCATCGCGCCGGGCGTTGTCGCCCACGGCGCCGAGGGCCACTACAACAAGGCCGCGGCCGCCCTGACCCAGCTGAGCGGCCTCTCAGGGATATTCTTCGGCGCCGGCGCCAGCAAGGACCAGCAGCAGCAGCAGAGAGGCGCGGAACTGAAGACGCAAGCCAAGGCGTTACCCCCGCCTGAGGCGGGGCAGGAGCAGCGGTCGCAAAAAACTAACGAGCCGAAGAGCGGCAGCGGCGGCGGATGGGCCGGCTGGGGCAAGATTGCCATGTACGCGGGCGCGGCGGGGGCGGTGGCGGCGAGCGGCGCGGCGGCCTACGCCAACCGGCAGCACATTACCGAGGGCTGGTCGTGGGTCGGGTCGCACCTGGAGTTCGTGGGGTGCCTCGCGCGCGGCGAGGAGCTCAGGAGCCGCGTCGCCAACATGGTGCGGCTGAACCGGGAGCTGGGCGTCGGGTTCGCGAACCTTTACACGAGGCTGGGCCGAGGGGCCGCATCCAAGGAGGTCAGCATGGTGGGCACCGTAATGGGCAACCAGCGCACGTTTTGCAACCTGCCCAAGAAACAGGCTGCCGGTGTGTGGAAGGAGGCGGTCAACGATAAGGCGAGCGACGAGACCACGGCACATATGAGTGAGTTCCACCCGGCCCCATCGCTTCTTTAAAGTTCCAGGTGGAGATTCGGAGGCATTTTGAGCTGACGCTAAGATCACAGCTATGTTTGAACCGAAAGAGAACCCGGGGTATACACAGCTATCTGAGGACTCGAAGAACCTCATCGTGGAGTGGTCACGTAACGAATGGTACGAGTCAAGTAGCGAAGAGCTCGGGGATAAAGGCACCGAGATGCTGATTTGATATGTTTGATTGTGCTCCCTCCCGCATGCCTCCGATAGATTAGATCTTGGGGCGGCTCTTCTACGGCGCAGGGGAATCCCGTTCAACGTAGGCATTATAGCCTATCATGCCAGTATATCACTGGCAGAGTACGTGCGATATGCCTGTTATGGCACGATAAGCTCTGCTATACAGAGCTCCCCGAGTATAGACAGATTAGGTATCACGTGTCTATGGATCAATTTCACATGAACAGCGACTTTTCAGGCTTATTCTTGTCCTACATCATCCTCAAACATTTCTTGTCTTTCCGGCTCGGCAGGCCTACTGCGTGGCCTTCTGGTTCTGAGCCTTGGCAGCCTTCAGGACCTTGCGTCGCTGGGACATCATGTGCGTGTATAGTATATACGCAGCTGTATGAAGGGTCAATATACGCTCAGTATGAAGGTACGCGGTCTTCGGAACTTACAGAGCGGGTAGACGAGGGCGACGTAGAGGAACAGGGCGGTAGAGTACCAGGGGTGGACCTGGTGCTTGGCGGGTTCGACGGCCCTCCAGATGAGCCAGGCCTCGCTGGAGATGCCGACAGGGTAGAGGACGAAGAAGGCGTGGTAGCGCAGCCAGTGCAGGGCGGTAGGCTGGCGCCCGCTCAGCGTCAGCGCGAAGTACGAGTACCGGATCACCTCGGTCGTGCTCCAGGCCAGCAGCATCGACGCGTAGAAGGGGCTCCGCGCCACGCCCGGGAACAGGTCCGTTATCCCCCACACGATCGCGTACCGGCTGAACACCTGCATGAAGGTCGTGAAGAAGGGTGCGCGCACGATCCCTGCGGGAAATAGTTGGGTTAGCCTTCAACCCATCTAGCATATACATATATATGGTGTGTGCATGTGCGTATGTGTGGATGCGAGTGTGGGTTTGTTCCCCGTTATCATCGAGGTCCGGGTCAGGTCGGGTCGGTTGAGGAATTGAAGGTCACC
Source organism: Monosporascus sp. MG133 (assembly GCA_004155925.1). Classification (NCBI taxonomy): domain Eukaryota; kingdom Fungi; phylum Ascomycota; class Sordariomycetes; order Xylariales; genus Monosporascus; species Monosporascus sp. MG133. The sequence goes on along the minus strand of QJNX01000150.1, from coordinate 1,733 downwards.
AAGCAACGTACCGAACAGAGAGTGTAGAACCTCCATGCCGGCCAGCGTCTGCGTCCACTTGCAGAACTCGCCCGTCGTCGAGAAGACGGCCTCGTGCCCCTCGGCCGCCACGGTGCTCAGGGTCCGGACCATGACCGTCAGCCACAGCGCGGCCGACGCGGCGTTGTAGAGGATCAGGTAGCCGGTCTTGGCGGGCGAGGCAGGCTTCGCCGCCGGCCTTGCGGACTTGTTCATGTTGGAAGGCTTTTTTTTTTTTTTTTGGTTCTGCCTTGCCTTGCCTTGTCTTCTCTTGACGTCTTTCGAGCGGTGGCTGTGGTGGTTTCAGTGAATCTTCGTGGTCGTCGTAGCGGCCCTGGTAGTGGTTAAAAAATGGAAGCTTCTTACTGGTAAACAAATAATTATTATTGTTGGGCTTGGGCCCAAAATTTGTTGATGGATTCTTGGCGGGATAAAAGGTTATTTGAGGTTTAGTGCGCCTAATGCCTGTGCCGATCCCGACGCGGTGGAACGGCCCCCACTTAGAGGGAGATAATATGTACTTCGGCTACTGCGTACTAGTTAGTACATTAGGTATGTATGTACAGTATCCGGATATCTTCTGTTAGTTCCCTCCACAGGGTTCACCGTACGGTCTATGTATGCAGGATCCGATACAATTTGTATAGAATTGAACACGATCTAGATATTTACTCATGCTGCCCGTTATCGTAAATGACTAGAAATACATACGATCTAGAAGACAGTGGCTAATGTATATTATACACCACCTATAGGAATCCGCATTTCGTCTTTAGATGGCAAAACTGGGCCTATGGATGTAGCTAACAGAAAAATACCTTTGGATAATGTATTTAGGTACTAGGCACTCAAAGAGAATCAGGGACCCACACTCTGGCCTCCTCACCCCCAGCCACGTAAGAGTACTGAGTATCAGGGCCGAATGATAACATCCTGCCAAGTACCCTTTAACGTCAGGTCTAGCGTGAATGCTATACTGAAGTTTCCGATTAGATGAAGTACGAAAGGGTTAGTCGGTGGAAGACACCTGAATAGGATGTTAAACTTACTCCTAACTACGTATGTAGTATAACTATGATACCCCGCTTACCCCATACTTAAGTGCAATTCAAAACTCAGCAGAGTTGAAGCTTCTGGGAGTACTCTTTTGCTTCGGAGCCACATAGATATTGGGAGACGCGCCATAAGAAGCGACTTGCATATAGGTAGACTCGGATATGATTGTTATATAATTTAGAGTTCATGTCGAGACACTTCGTTCAGATCTGGTGCTGATATTGCTTCCTCAAGAAACTAATTGCCAAGCGCAAGGAATCAGTCGTCATTATTGTGTGCAGCCTGACGAATCTTCAGGGTCTAGCAGACGGACTAAAGTTTTGTTTAGACACATCGACTTATATCCGGGGCTTTAGCGGGATAGTGAAGTGAAGACGTGTGAGAAACTTCCGGGCTGTTTGAGCTGCGCGGCAACGGTGCAACCTGCCGTGTCTCAGAACTGGAAATGGAAAAGACACTTCCGTGGCGGGGAAGTCAGCAAAGGCACAACTATATCAAGAGAGCTCGAAGGACGGGTTGTTTTATAGTCAGACATACATACATCATCAGTCAACTTGGGCACCGGATTCTTGGTGGAACGAGCCACTTCGCAGAACTCTCAGACGCCTTGATACTCGTCCTTCTTCTTCAACCCGTCTTGTTCTGCACGGCATCCGAGA